>UNPT01000239.1:0-77945 GCA_900536445.1 Hymenoscyphus occultus | reverse complement strand
GACATCTTTGATACAAGTAACGAGTTCACTTCCAAGTGAACAACCCGATAGTCTTCTTCTTATCATAGCATACCAACCAGCGAACACCCAGCCAAGTTTAGTTAGCCAGTTTGAGTATTCGTTACAGTATGGTTCGTACAAGTGCAAAGTACTCCCTTTTGGTCTCACGAATGGTCCTGTAACGTACTAGCGCTATATGAACGACGTGCTTTTCGACTACCTAGACAACTTCTACACTGCCTACTTAGACGATATCCTTATTTACTCCGATAACCCTCTTAAGTATAACGAACACGTGTAAAAAGTCCTCTAGAGACTTCGAGATGCTGGCCTACAGGCAGATATTAAGAAGTGTGAATTTAGCGTTACTTGTACAAAGTACCTTAGCTTTATAGTTAGTATAGACAGTATTGAAGTAGACCTAGACAAAGTCTCTGTAATCTACGAGTAGAAGGAGCCAAGTATAGTCAAAGGAGTCTAGTCTTTCCTTGGTTTTTACAACTTCTATAGACGCTTTATCCGAGACTATAGCGTTATCGCTAAGCTACTTACGCGATTGACAAAAGCTATAACTCCCTTTGTTTTTGACGAGCCGTGCCGGCAAGCCTTCTAGGAACTTAAGCGTCGTCTTGTCTCGTCCCCTCTTCTACAATACTACGATCCTACGCTGGAATACAAGCTAGAAACAGATGTATCTGATGGAGTGGTAGCTGGTATCCTCTCTTAACTACACCCTGACGGTAAATAGCATCCTGTGGGTTACTTTTCAAAGACTATGGCTCCTGCCGAATGCAATTACGAGATCCACGACAAGGAAATGCTAGCTATTGTACGCTCCCTAGGCCACTGGCGTCCTAAACTGCAAAGTACGCCTTCTCGGTTCAAGGTGTACACAGATTACAAAGCACTTGAGTATTTTATAACAACTAAACAGCTTACTAGCCGCCAGGCTCGTTAGGCTGAACTACTCTCTTAATATTCCTTTATAATCATGTACTAGGCAGGCAAGGATAATACGTAAGTAGATGCTTTATTACGAAGAGAGCAGGACGTCGGTCCCTAGGACGAGCTTAAAGCATTTATCCGTACTAAGGCCTTGCTATAGCCAGAACAACTTAACCCAGCGATCCTAGAGAATAATAGCCTAGAGCTCGCTCCCTTAGACGAAGCGATGCGCGAGCCGAGTCGATTAGTAGAGCGAATCTTAATAGCCAATCGTTCAGTAGAATTACTCGTCGCTCTACGAAAGCAAGCCGAGGACCAGCCAGGTGACTTCCAGCTAGACAACGGACTACTCCTTTTCCAAGGACGACTAGTAGTTCCTATACAAGATACCCTAGTAGCTAATCTAATTCGAGAAGCTCACGACTAGATCTCCTTAGCACACCCGGGTAAAGCAAAGACAGCTCGAATCCTCAGCTAGAAGTACTACTGGAAAGGACTTCCCCAAGACGTAGCCCAGTATATCCGTAACTGCCACGCTTGTAGGCGAGCTTATGTGCCTCGAGACCGAACACCAGGACTCCTACACCCGCTACCAGTCCCGGACCGGCCTGGACAACATATTAGTATGGATTTCAAGTCAATGCCAAGAGACAAACACGGGTACGAAGTAGTGTTTATAGTGGTTGACCGTCTAAGTAAGCAAAGCACCTCTGTTCCTTGTTACAAGACTACAACTGCTAAGGACATAGCCCAGCTTTACATATCGTATGTCTATCGACATCGTAGAGCGCTACAGACAATTGTGTCTAACCGAGGACCTTAGTTTATCTCTAACTTCTGGAACGAGTTCTGTCGTATACTAGGGATCTAGATTAAACTCTCTATAGCTTTCTACCCCTAAACAGACGGATAGACAGAGATTATGAATTAGTATCTTAATCAGCGCCTACGCCCGTTTGTCAACTACTATTAGGACAACTGGTCTGAACTCCTGCCTATTATGGACTACGCCCAGCTAACGCTACCTTACGAGAGTATTGGGATGTCGCCATTTGAGCTCCTTAATGCCTACCCCCCTCGCACCTCTTTTGACTGGGACACGCCAGACGCGGCTATAGTAAAGGAGAAGCTGAACTAGGAAGAAGCACAGCGAGTAGTCAAGAGGCTCTAAGAAGCATGGGAAGTAGCGCGTATAATCATGAAGGAAGCACAAGACAAGAAACAAAGGGATATTAACCCACATAGGCGGGAAGTAGACTTCGATGTAGGGGACAAGGTCTAGGTATCTACAAGGAATTGGAAGACAGAGCGCCCTAGTTATAAGTTAGACTACTAAATAGCAGGTCTATACGAAGTGGTTCAAAAGGTAGGACACTCCTATAAGGTCAAGCTACCAGCAAGTATAAAGATATACCCTGTATTCTCAACAGACCGCCTACGGAAAGCCTCAGACGACCCACTACTAGGACAAGTAAATAAGCCACCGCCACCGATACAGGTTACAGACGACGAGGAGTGGGAAGTAGAAGAGGTAATTGTAGTTAAGAAAACAAGGAAAGCACTATACTATAAGGCAAAATGGACAGGGCATAATAAGGACCCAGATTAGTATCCTACGTCAGACTTTAAGTACTCGCTACATAAGCTCAGAAGCTTTTACTTGTAATACCCTTTAGAGCCAGGACCCCCGCGTCGACTACAAGAATAGATTAAGGCTTAGGAGAAGGGATTAGATTCGTACAAAGAATTAGACAATAATACAGAGATGCCTATAAGCTTGAGGGCAAGCTTTTTTTCAAAGGGGGGGGGAATGTAACGGTCCTGACCATCACGTGCCACTTGTATCACGTGCCGTCGCTCAGCGACCCACACCATGTACTTAAACTCGAGCTCTCTCGAGCTCTTCTCTTCTCCTCAGCTTAGAATCTTCGAATAGACAGTTCTACGATTCCATAACCTACACCTTGGACGCCCCCGGGCAACATATCGTACGTGTCGTCATATATACTATATATGGTTCTAATACTATAACACCCTCCGCGATATAAGTAATTGTACTTACGGCAAGAATAAGACAAAATTTCACCTCCTATTCTACCGAATAGTTAAGCGAGAAACCCCGAGACTTATAGCGAAAGCTAAACGCGACCCCTCCCTTCTCTTTAGTCCCTTCTCGGAGAAGCTCTTTAGAGAGCTCTTCTATAAATCTAAGTTCTACTCAGAGATCTGCCCTATACGGCCGGCCTCCGACTAGTTACCCTGTTCAATTTGGGTTTAGTCCAAAAGAGGGCCCTCCTTCTTCTCTGTTACCTGTAGAATAGTCTCTTATCTACACCCCCCGGCATCTGGGGCACCCCCCCAGCGTCTTTTGCTCTACTGAGGGCTATTCTAGAACCTAGCTACAAGTCGGCTAGTTGTATTCGCTAGACGTTAAATAGAAATAAATAAATAAAAATAAAAAATAATAGTACTATTCGACTTATAAACCTATTTAGCTCGGATTTCTTAACTTTTAAATACTCGAGTATAAGATTTATTATCTAAAGTATAAACTACGTCTTATCTATTTACTTTATTCTTATTATTAATACTATTAATAGTATAAAACACGTATATACTTCGTATAAAGTCTTATTTAAGCTTTATTTAAGCCTTATTTACTTATTTAAGCCGTATATAAACTATAGGTACTATAAATATACCTTATACTATAAATATATCTTATACTTTTATTTTTTATATATTTATATATATTATTTTTATACGCTCTAGTATATCTTCGAAGGCAATATTATTATTATATATAGTAGTAGTATATAGTAGTAGTATATAGTAGTAGTATATAGTAGTAGTAGTAGTATATAGTAGTAGTAGTATATAGTAGTAGTAGTAGTATATAGTAGTAGTAGTAGTATATAGTAGTATAACTTAGTAGAATTATTAGCTATTATTTAAAACTATTATTTAGAGAATATTACTTTTTATATTATTTATAAATTATACCTAAATCTAGGTTACTATTTAATTTAAACGGGTTTTTACTAAATTAAGCTAAATAGTTATTTTTCTAATTCGGCTTAATATTTTAGTACTATTTATTCCCTTTACTTTTCGAGCTAAATAAGCCCTAAGTTATTTTCTAATTAGAATAAAGCTTATTTATTTTATTTTATAAATACTAGTAATATATAAGATAAGTTCCTAAAGATATATAAAATTATAATATTAAAGATAATTAAGAAAATAAAATAAAATAAAAATAAGTTAAACTAAATAAATAAAGCGAATATATATATATATTAGAAATAAAATAGAAGACTATTAAAATAAGCTATAAAAGTATATTATAAAGTAAAGCTAGCTAAAGAAGTAAGAAGGAAGTCTTATAAAATAACCCTAACCGAGTAGAAGCTACTAGAATACTAGGTGTAAACGTATAGAGTGAACCACTGCTTGCTGTAATGAATACTAAGTTAAACCGAACACTACTATAAAGAGCGAACAACTAAGTAAGGAGAGAAGAGAGTTCCAGAAGAACAAGAGCTTATATACAGGATTCCTCGTAGCATGCACGTGCTATGCTACATGTCACGTGCTATGCTACACGTGATCTGACCCTAGTTCCTCTAACTCCGTAATAGTAGGTATCTATCTAGATAACTAAGATAAGAGGTTAGGTAGTAGAGATAGAAGTATAAGAGTCTCGGCTAGCTAAGACTATTTCGTAATAATATAAGTCTTTCTAATATTAAAGATAATTAGGTATAAATAGTTTCTTATACTTATATTAAGTAAGTAATAAGTTTTCTAACTCCTATATTTTTAGTAGTATTTAATAATAGATTATCTCTATTTATTATAAAATTATCTACTAGTAATAACGTAAATATACTAAATAATTATCTTATATAGCCTAAGTAATTACGTCTCTTTTACTATTTATCTACTTATTTCTAGTACTATTAACTCTCTTACCTATAACTTACTTATTTACTTCGATCTCTCCTTTAAACTTATTATTATTATCTTTTTCTTTAATTTTAATAAAATTTTAAAGAGTATATATTACTAGGATAAGTTAAATCTAGGTACTAATTAAGTACTTTATTAATATTACTATTGTAACGGTTCTGACCGTCACGTGCTATCTCAGCCTTGACTAGCGTGGCTTGGCATCACACCTTGTATTTAGACTCGAGCTCCCTCGAGCTCCCCTCTTCTCTTTAGCTTAGAATATTCGAATAAGACAGTTCTACGATTCTATAACCTATACCTTGGACGCCCACGGGTAACATATCGTACGTGTCGTTATAACTATAGCCTTAAATTAACGTTTTAATACTCTAAATATTTACTTAATTATATTCTATAAAAATAAGTACTATAAATTAAATAACTTCTTTATATTCTTAGGTTATTAATCTACTAGCCTTTACTCTTTTAGGTAGTAATATATACCTTAATATAGCGCTAGATCGAACTTAGTATTACTATATCTTACGTTACTAAGCTAGTACTTTCTACGCGACGTTTTAAATCCTTTATAACCCTAAGCGTTCGCTAGGACTTAACTATTATATATAGATCCCTTCTACCCTAGTAAGAGATATATAAATAATATATTAAAGTTATAAACCGCTAGAACGTTCTATAAAAGCGTTCCTTTATAGTTCTAATATCAAGGATACTCGGATATTAGTATATATATATTAATATAGGTTTCGTTTAAAGTACCTAGATAATCTTTAAAGTATAAAAAGAAGTAATAATTATCTTAGATTTAAGTTAAAAATAGAATAGTTATTATAGGTAACTTTATAACTTTATTATATAATATAAGTAAGATATCGAGTACTTTATAGAAAGCTTTATAAAAAGTTAGCCTTTATATATATAACTTTAAATTAAAGGTTTACCTACTAATACTCGAACTAGTATAAGAGAAATTCTTCTAAGCCGTGCGATTTAATTAGTTATAGCCTATAATAAATAGGAATATTATTAGCTTCTCCTCGATCGATATATATATTAGCTTCCCTTAATATATACTAGTATAAGTACGAATCCTAGTATTCTATATAACCTAGTCCCTAAATATATAAAACGTTTTAATTCGTATATAAATAACCTCTCGAATACACCTAGGATATACTAAATTTAATAATTTAGTTATATATTAATAACCGGACTCTTCTATTCTTATACTTCGATAATTAAACCCTATAACTCTATTTATATTTATCTTCTTATATAGTTTATTCTCCTCTTTAAGAATCGCTATAATTATACCTAGTAATACTAAATCTTTATTCGAATTATAAGTTACGTTATTTATATTAATAGTAGGTAGAATCTAGGAATAGCTTTAAAAGTATATAATTTAGTAGGATTAAAGGAAGGGTACTTAGCGATAATATTAAGGGAGTATTTATTACTCCTAAGTAATAAGTCTTTTTTATTGTATATTTTAGTAGGAGTATATTATATAATAATATTTTATAGATATTACTTAATACCCTAACTAAGGCCCTAGGTATATTACGGGATAATAACCTTAGCTATTTGTCGAGAGTAGATATTAAGGTTTATATATCGGAATTAAACTCGATTCGTAACTCGTAGATCTACTAAATATACTATTCGACGATATTACGGCTTAATATCGTCTCGGAAAACAGGGCCTTAGGTAAAAAGGAATATCTCAGTTCACTACTAATATAGCTACAGCAGAAGGGATATGGGATCGGTAATTCTGAGTTTCCCTTAATTCTCGAGAATCGATTAAATGGTAGCCAACTTGGCCTGTATATATCTAGTATAAAACGTAGGCACTTAGCGATCTTCATACTATAAAACAACCAAAAATAATATCCCACTAACCCCAACTTCTAGCCCTAACCCTAACTCTAGCCCTCCTATCTTAATTTTTTACTTCTAATAGTGAAAAAAATATAGGTTGTTCTAGTGGTATTTTAGTAGTAGAGAAGGTGTAGGGAGCCTTGTAGGGGCTAGTACGTAGGCTTATACATGTATTATTTATACTAAGGTGGCTACCATTTAATCAATTCTGATTCTCGAAGCAGGTACTTCTTATAATCTTACTAGGTATAGAATGAATCTCGTTGGGAGAACCTGAGAGACATAGAGAAACCCCCTTTACAATGTACAAGATATTTTCATTATCTGATTATTGTATTAGGCGAGGATTTATACCTCAGGGTAAACAAAGATGGATGAGGATTATTATAAACTCTGAAGAATCTTGTAGAATCTTGTGATTTTCGGACAAGTCGAGATGAAACCTTCAAGTTTTAACGTTAGAGAATAATTCCTAGGCTTGTTCGCTTCCCTACACAAAAAGCTACGTTCACGAGCAGCTTTTGAGAATCCGACTCAACGCCTAGCAAGTTACGCCAATTTTACAATCTACACCTTTCAAACCCTAAGAGATCTTTCCTCTTGTATACGCCTTAGGATAAATTATGTTTGACAACCAGCCCTAAGAGCCCAGCTCACTCGGGTGATTCTATGATCAAAGCCCGCTTAAAACCCCAGCGCTAATCAATTCCCTGAGAGCCAACTGCTTAGCCATGACCTTAGTGATACATGATATAATAGATAGTACTATTGGCCATGAGAGCAATGAAATCCCTGGCCTGGCGAAATCAATACACTATGTCAACTGGCGCTCCTGAAAGGCAGCCGTCTGTTAGCTATACTGATGGATGAAAATTGATTAAATATCTATTGTTTGTATTCTAGACCCAGAACATCAACCTTTCACCTACGTAGTAACGTGTAAGTCTAGCTCTCTTGAAAGTCTATCCTGCCGCCACCCAGCCATCCAGCGCCTCAAGACGTAAACTCCTATAATAGATCCAGCGCCATCCAAAAGCCCTATGAGAGTAAAAAACCAAGATCGACCTAACCTCTCAACCAATGGTTGTAAAATAGCAACTACAACAGCCGAAGCCGCACAACGACAAATATTATTCGACACCCCAGTAGTGCCAGATCTGCCCGGAAATATATCCACCAAAAGTGCACTGTAGATCTGATGCTGTATAGTGCATTTGGTGCCTAGGTAAAATTGCATCAACAAGGGAACTGCCACGTGGATGCGATATTGAACAACCCATCCATAGCCCACAAATACAAAGGTTGAGATCGTGAGAATGGTATAAGACCCTCGAGACCGAGCCATTTCGATTGGAAACTGTGAAATTTCATCTCCAGAGGTCCGATTGATGGATAGGCCCACATTTCTTGCTGTATACTTGTAATTCCAGTCCATCAATTTTCCGGCTATCAGTCCACCTGCCAGTATTCCACCACCACCTGCAAGATAGCAGCATCCTACAAGTAATCCATTAACCCCATATTCAGTACCGTATATCAGAGGAATTGAAGCGGAAATTGAGTACCAACTGGCGTACGGTGATGCGGCCAGATAAAGTACCGTGAACGCATCCTTATAGAAAAGGAGTTTGAGTGACATGAATGGATTTGGAATTTTGAAGACCCCCTTTCCAGTAATGGTAGTGCTCGACACATCAGTGCAGCTCAGAGTTCTGTCTTCATCCAAATTGATGGAATTTTCAGGATGATTTTGACCTCGTATCGATTTCCTATCGCATCTACCTTTGTTCCAGGCGATAAAAATATCCCAGTAACTACGCCAAAATCCCCTAGGGGATGTCGAACCGTTTCCGACAATTGATCTGTTGGTCTCTCTCATGGTGAAAGCAATGAGCAGAAGTGCCGAAGAACCAAAGATAACTAGTGTCCAGAATGCCCAGCGTGGTTCTCCGGTTGCCAAAATTACTCCTCCGCCAATGACAGGGCCAATGGAAGGTCCTATGTTGGTTGCCGTCATCATAGGACTAAGGAATCTCCCACGTTCCGAATGCACGGTATAATCTGCAACCATTGCATATGACAGAGAGCGTAGCACTTCCACCCATGCTTTGCAATGCCCTAAGTATAATCAATGCTATATAGCTGCTGTCACTAAAGACCAAACCAAGAGATGCAACGGTGTACAGAGTGAAGCTGAAGAGATATACAGGACGGCGCCCAAGACTGTCAGATATTGGAGCGAGGAAAGAAGGCGCAATTCCTTGGATAACGAGGTAAAGAGTGATTGTCAAATTTATTGCTTGGACTGAAGCATGGTAGTGATCGGCAAGAAGACTGATGAGTGGGAAGTATATGTTTGCCGTAAGCGACGATGCGAGGCATGTATAGCCAAGGAGCACGGTTAAATACCAGCGATAATGAAGGGATAAAGTGGTATATGGAGGTACGGAAACCTGTGGCACTACTCCGCTGCTGGGATTATTTTCTTCTTTTTGAGAACACGATTCCTCTGGGCCAACCATCGTGGGCAAAGCGCGGAGCTCAGACCCTTTTTTCTTCAACAGGAAGATTTGAATCTTAGCTGGCCGATTTCTTTGTGGGATCTCAAAGGTTTGACGTAATGGTTTCTGGTAGGTGGATGTCCCACAGGCGGAATAGTAATATGTAGAGCTTATGTTACGAAAGCCAGCCTCCAAGGAAGCGTATCTCAAAGGTGATCCATCTCCACTATACCTTGTTGGTTGGAAGTTGTGAATGGTGATGCCAAGGGGTACTGTATCACAAAATCAGGGACAGTCAAATGCACTTTGTGGATGTTGTTCATCAGATGAAGAATGATCTGATTATAATTATGATCTAGAATTTTCAAGAATTCACTCTATATGTAATCTTCCTCTTTACTATGTTCATGCTTTAAGAGCTAGCTAGATTGGAAATGTTCAGGTTTCCAACAAGTAAGCCACCAGACCTAAGGTATTAGTTTGAGCGATGCTATAATGCCGTGAACTCACGCTCTATAGTCTTACTTCAGTATACTCTGCTACTGGCCAGGTACAGCAAGAAAGAGGATCTTATGGACTCGGCAAAAGACTGGTGCTAGAGATGATGTTTGATGGTTAGGAACTTAAGCTTTCTTTATTACTAGTCAACACATACTATATATGAGAAGAACAATTAGAGGCGCACTTTATTAGCTCTACTAGTGTGATTAACTGAAATCAAAGGCTGTTAATTGCTGGCATAAAACTGACTTTATAGGTGGACGTATAATTTTAGACTAGTGAAGATAAACGAGAAAGATTTCTAAACAACGAGGATAGACACTTGTCTATCTGCAGATGAGTAACTAAAAACAAGTATTATCGCATCATTGAAAATCCCCTCAATTCTCTACTAAAATCCAGACCAAGAAAGAAGCAAGCCCCAGCAATTAAATGTTGGGCCTTCATTCAGACACTGGGGGGAAAAAAGGTCTACAGCTCTTTCTCTCTCCAGCAAAGAGAGTCTTGTAGAACAAACGGGATTTTTGGGCCCTAATGCTCTCAGTTCTCGTATTGACTAACGTCCCTTTCGATACAATCCAGTTGGAAGCAAAGAATGCCTCTATCGGTTTTTGTTGGCCATTACACCCCCTCATACTGTAGTAACACAGAGACGACAGAGTTTTGATAACTGCCCATGGTAATATAGTATAATGCTAATTCAACTTGCTTAGTTGTTCTCAAACAAAATAGTACAAGAAGCGTTCAATTGATATTGTCATTCAGCGTGATATAAGTACTGTTTCTATATATACCCAGGCATTATGCTCTTGGTACTTCTTTACCAGAGTTTTTAAATCGGATTTTATTGCTAGGCAAGCGAGCAGAACTTTAGGATTTTCTACGCATCAACCACTGGTCTTATTATGGTGATATATATATCTTGGGCACTCTAAATTAACAATGAGACTGCTACAAGGAGCTCCCATGCTTCCTACACAACACCTCTCTCTATGGTATTTATTTGGTCCTTTAGATTAACCATCAAAATAAGTAGAGATAAAAAGAACAGTATAATTTCCTAGTTGAACGTAAGGGTTAATTGTTAAATGTATAGCTTGGATAGATGTATAATATACAAGTTTAAATTGTTTTTGTAGTTACCTAGGTAGTTCAGTAGTCTCATTGATACAATCATCAGGTAACCAAATATCCGGCTTCACCTCAAACTTACCCAAGCTCTTACTAAAACGTACCAGAACAATCGGTAAAGGCTAGGTTTCGAGATTTCATCCGAAGTCATAACACACCCACATCCCATTCACCAACCAACCTCGGAGCACCAACCCACCCGTAAATTCCACGACCAACACCAGCATCAGAATCCCCACACCTATCAAGCCCCCCAGAATTCTACCCCAGGCACTCATACATACATACCATACTCAAAACACTATGACAGACAACACTATCTGGGACAAGGAGATCCCCGTCCCAGCGGAGGTAATATCCTATGTCGACCCAGCTATCCTCAAAGGTGAGCTCTACTTCTCAAAGTACACCACGAAGTTATCAAGAACCTCCCTCAATATTTTTAGCTCTGCCCCCAGGAACGAAGACTTCTGGTATATCCCCAAGCGGATCATCATACTGGGCAAGAACAGCAAAAATTGAGGCCGCTGGTCCCAACGGAGACGAGAAGAATTACTTCATGAAGGTACATTTAGTAACTCGCCTTGCCAATGCATAGTACAATCATACTCACTGAGATTCCAGGTACATCAAGGCGATACAGGAAAAGACATGGTCAGCGCCTTCTTCCAAGGAATGTCCTCTCTCCACGACGCAGCACCAGATCTCGTCGCTAAGCCTATAAGCTGGGGAAGCTATACCTCCATAGCAGACACGCACTTCTTCCTCTGCGAATTCCACAATTTGAGTGGTGCCATACCAGAGAAGGAGATATTTGCAGTTCGTGTGGCTGAGATGCATAAAACAACACGACTCAAGAGTGAAACATTTGGCTTTCCCTATCCCGCATATGGAGGAAACCAGAAACAAGTTTTTCCTGTAACGAAAACGTGGGAAGAATGCTTCTCCAAAGGTCTGCAAGGCCTTTTTGAGAGAGAGACGGAGACCAATGGCCATGAAGAGGAAAACGAGAGACTCAAAAAAGCGATGATTGAGAAAGTGACTCCACGACTTCTCCATCCTTTGGAAACGGGAGATAGAAAGATAATACCAGTATTGGTTCACGGAGATCTATGGGATGGAAATGCTTCCGTCAATGAAGAAACTGGTAGACCGGTCATTTTTGATGCCACTCCGGTACGGGCTCATAATGAGTGTGAGTAAACCGTCGAGGGAAGACTGGTAGAATATTGTTCGCTTACAAGCTTCACATGTTATGAATTAGGACCTTGGTTCTGCCCCCGACACAAATTTAATGAATACATAAGCGATTACACTAATCACTTCCCGATTTCTGACCCAAAAGAGGAATTTGAAGATCGTGGAGCGCTGTATTCAATGTAAGTCTGTTATCTAGTTAGTACTCAGAAGCTATACTTATAGGATCGTTACAGACGATTTGACATGTTGTCCTCATCTCTATACCCGGGAAACTTGAAATTTAGATATCTGTAAGCGTATCCAAAAAGTATGTGATACTTAGCTGACGCACTGAATAGTGCAATGGAAACAATGCGCAAGCTTGTGAAGCGATATGGCGATGGAGATGAGTGACAAAATCGATAAGGGCTGAAGATCACGTCTTTGAAGCAAGCTTCAGCTTGCAAATAGCACCCAAATTTAGAAATTAGACAGCTGGATCTATCTCAAACCAGGGCGGTCCATTAGATAGCTATTCACACTTTGCAATGTAGCCCTGTTTGGATTTGCATCAGGCATTGACGTAGAAACCCACCCTAAACGACTTCTAATGAAAGACTTGTCGATCCCGGGGTTGCTCGCGTCTGTTATTCTGCCCTCATTATCGAAGAACAAGCAAAGAATCGCAAGAGCTGCACCAATCGATAGGTCCTTGCCGCTTTCACAAGCAATAATAATCTGCTTCACTGACGTCTTCTGGTCCAACACGTGGCTCTGTAGAAATTGTGTGATGTATGGGAGCGCGGTTCGAAGATTACGACTACCCACTTTGTGGGGACCGAGTCCTACATCAAGCCTCGTCCTTGACGTGGCCCATGTATCCTGACCGGAGATTGTTGGCAGCAAGACAATCGTTAAGCAATCCGGGTCGACATCTGCTGCACTCAACGCCTGTGCATGGGCAACAAACAGAGTTGTTGTCGGCTGCACACACCGTAGGCTTCCCGCATCAGACCCTGCTGCGCGTCCTTGACCTACCAATATCTCGATCAAATCGGGCAATTCCCCCTCGTCAGTAGAGAAGAGGGCTTCGCGATTTGACCAGAAAATTGTAGGCGTCAGGCCATGAGCCCAGTTTTCCGTGTCGTCGCCCGCGCCTTGTATGTACCCTCCTTCGCTCACCTCTCCTCCTGCCACTCGTCTCGAAACAGTGCAGCATATGATTGGATGATAATCTTCAAATATGGTAGTTGTGGTGGTAATGTTGGAGTCCGGCGTTACCCACATGGGGCGCAGTGGCTTCGAGATATCATGCTTGAGGTTGTCAAAAGGCACATCGAGTGCTTCGAGAGCTTGCTGAAATGAAGGAAGCAAGGCCGTGATTTGGGCGTGCTCTGAAGACGAGACTGCTTGGGGAGGAGTGTGCAGGTCGTGAGATTTGGGATTCTCTGGAAACAATACGCGGTTTACAACACTGCACCAGATTGGGATGGTTTTGCTGAGCGCATCCGGCATTCCTAGCGGAGTTAGTGAGAAACTGCGGAAGGGGGTAGGACTGGCATGTTTCGTACTTTTGCCGCGCCTTGTCGAGTCAATGATAATGCATCTACACGTCTAATTCAGCATCAAACCCACCTGCGAAGTCCATCATACAGGTACCAACCCATCATGCTTCCCAATGACGTCCAAAAGGTGCAGATTTAACCTCCTGGAGCTGAACTTCCAGACACCGGTATGGCCATCCGTACTCTTGAAATATGCGCTTCCTCCTTTGGTGTTGGGATGGATGTACCAACTTCCGCACCGCTCGTTCGCAATCAATGGCTTGTCGAAGGCATCGCGTACTCTTTGCGCAAAGGCGGCATCTTCCTCAATGGACCGGAGGCGGTTGTGGATGGAGAGCGTCGATCGTTTCAAATCCCCGAGGGTCTTGGAGAAATTGTGGTTGGCTTGTTCGGAGAAGATGAGATCGGATTCTGTGAGGTTGGGCATTGTTGTAAGTTTCTCCAATACTCGAGTAGTCCGATGGAGGGGAACTTGCAAGCTTGCCCATGAGGTGGGGGGGTGGAGGGGTCGAAGACAGTTTGGGCGAGAAATAGTGTAGACACGACGACGCTGACCCGAAGTTTCCCCGGCATGCTCTCAAATCCATGTCTACTTGAGTACTTTACCTGCTCAAGAAGGTACTTGAGTAATTTATTCACTTTACTAATTCCAAGGGAATTAAGCGAATAAACAATCGCTTAATCTTGTGGAGTAGTTGGCTCCTGTTGACCAAGACTGTCTACTTTATTGCAACGTGTGTCTCGGGAACGATCACTAGAACCTAATACTGTACCTACAAAAACGCATGAACTTTGACGCCATTGGATGTTGACGGGAAACATCTACTTGAGTACGTAAGGTACAGTAGTATGGGTATGTGCATGGGGATGTGTGCTGCCTAACGAGCTCAGGTCATGCATGGCGATGACTCAAATTTCGAGCGCCTCACTTCTTATCATCTCCTTGGTGCCTCCAACAAGACAGTAAAAAAGCTTCGAGAACGACCTTAGTAGGTAGGTACCTACTAATAACAGTCTGCTCCTCCACCAGCGCAGGTAAGTCTATATACAATGAACTCACCAAGTGCCTCATCAGCAACGTTGTCGATTCACTCGGACGAGGACCTCGATCCCGTACCCGCTGTCAACCAAGTGAACCTCGTACCACACGAAAGCGAGCACGATGATGGCGAAGAACCCACCTTCCGTCCTCCAGAACCGTACCTTTACCCTGTCGATGAAGAATCTGTCTCGCCATCTATGAGGGCAGCCTCAAACCCCGATCAACGTATTTTGAAAGCCGTTTTATCAAAAGGCTTTGAACTCTATGAGGAAATCTCACGCAACGCGCCATCTTTGCCCAGACACAACTATTTCGGCAAATTCGAAGATCATACTAGGATCTTGAAATGGCCATCGGAATACAGCTGTCATGCAATTCGTTCAAGGGGACGGAGCTTCGTTGGCATTACTTCTCCCCTTATGGAAGCAATCCGTGCCAGGTTACCGACCAACGTCCGAATTCTACTTGAAGCTGGAGCAAACCCCAATGGAACACCTTACTCAATAATCGATGATTACGCAGCTCTTTTCCTAAGATTCAGGCCGAGCCTGCAACGACCGAGGCTCGGATACAATGATCGAGCAACTAGATCAGGATACCTTGAGCTCATGGATTTACCTCAACTATCAAGCCTGACAAATGAAGAAGTTGAAGACAGATTTTGGGACGGGTTGGCCCCATTTTGGTGTGAGGAGAACTTTACGGACGCATGTTTCTGGACTCGCGGTGATACACTTCATGCCCTCGTCGAAGCTGCTAAGTCTGGTTCCATTGAGATTTTTGATTTGCTATTAGAAGCGGGCGCTGATGCAACTTTCTGGAAAAGGCCCAAGTTTTACGTTCCTTCGCCTGCCTCGGAGAGTGCGTTGAGTATATCAACTCCTTTACATTCCGCAATTAGCCAAAGCCACGTTCCCATACTTCGGCATCTACTCGAATTAGGCTTTGATCCGAATGTAATGGCGTTATCAAACCCAACAAGGTGTGTTACCCCTTTGATGGCAACAATTATCAGTTCAAATAGGTTCGAAAGAGAAGCCTTTGATCTTCTCTGCTCTCGAGCAAATATCAACCTCGAACTTCGTACACCTGTTTACGAAATTCATATCTTACATTTCGCAGTTGCGAAATTAGACCTCGAATTGTTACAGCATGTAACCAGCCGTATTCCTCTACATAATGCCAGTACCACGGCTTTGGGACATACCTTGCTACACGTTGCTTCCATGCCAGCGTGCAGGCTCAGAATCCAAAGGAATGCCAGCATCATTCGGAAAAGCATTCACGAGACAAGAGATACCCGATCGTTCAATGATCACAGCTGCTTTTGGTATGTTAGCGACCAATCTCTACCCCCAGACACAGAGCTCACTGAACAACTTCTTGTTCTTCGTTATCTGTGGGAGAATGGCGTCAGAGATATCGATGCGAGAGATGTACATGGAAATACAGCCCTACATTATTTGGCAGGTTGTCGTACTCTGAATTGGCCTTTGCTAGACTGGTGGCTTGAAGATACCTTGGTTCAGAGGGTTTGGAACCAGAGTGAGAATGTTTATGGCGCAACCCCTTCAATGTTGGAAGTTGCTGGGTCCGAGATTGAAAAGGGCACGGGTGGGTGTTCTTTTCCGGACGATGAGGATTGCAAGTGGCAATCAGAAAGAGCTGAGAGAAAAGAAGCGGTATGGAATTCTATATTACAGAAGGTAGAGAGAGTGGAAAGCTCGGGTCCCCATCCCCTTGCCAATTTCTATTATACCTCCACATGAATTGAATAATCCATTTGGCTTAGAAGGCTGTGTTTTGGGGTTATAGCCTTCCTATAATACTTCGTTTGCAGGGGGGACGCGGGCAGTCCGGCCTCCTTACGTTAAGAGTTGGTTGCAGCAGATTGATCTTCTGGTCTGAATTAAGAACTCTTATCCCAAGTCTCCTTTTGTCATGTCCTGTGGCTGGCTTGGTCTTTCAACGGGATCTTTGGAATTTGCTTGGGTCAGTTATAACTTTCACATTTCATTATGTTTTCAAATGTATTATATAAAGCGTAGCACAAAATTCGATTCCAAAAATATCTCTATTCTCTAAGCGAAAATTGCCCGAAAATTGCCTATCTCTCTTAGATCGCACAAAACCCTCTAGTTGTTTATGAGAACAATAGAACTCTCACCCAGCGTACACTGGCAAATTCATAATCTTTCAGCCAGCTAACTGTATGTCCAATTATATGCTAACGTAAGAATATTGATTTCACTTTGAGATAGGTAGCTCTGAGTCACCATTCGCAGGCAGAAGGAAGACTAGAAAATCTTAAGGTGGTAGAAGATTTTGTTATGTATCCCGCCAGCATACAATTACTATTACGTAGGATCAAATGAAGCTTCTGATCCACAATTCTCTCGCAGCTAGTGGAGCTTGCATGAAATGAGATTCGCATGACGAAGGAAACCCAAGCTAACGATGCGAAAATGAGGACATTGCTCAGAAGATATTACTAATGAGTACCTCGAAGTCTAAGTGAAGGAGGCTGGGAGATGTGTTGTCAGGGTGAGTTTCCTTGGGTACCGATACCGGTCCCCTATTAAGACCATCAATGCGGTACCCATGTAACCAGTAAGGGAAAGAATCATCTTTCAGTCTATCCCATGAGCCATTTGAAACCTGCAGTTCTGGGAGTAGCGGTTTAAAGTTGTACATATTCTAACAAAAACTTGTAATGCTTTGTCAAAGTCGCAGACACAACATCCCTTTCGCCCCAAAATCTCACGCAGTCTCCATTCCGCAAAAGCCACTTGTATCACACTTTGAACTTTCTACCCCGCAAAACCAAGTGAATGCCGAAAACAAAATTCATTCGTCTGATGAAAAGCCACCCAGCCCAACTGTTGCCCAGAAAAGCCAGGGTAGGACTCATTCTTACTTGCGTACCGACTGGACTATTGGTTCTTCTATTGGCCTATCAAACAGAGCTTGTTAGGTATCTTTCTAGTGGGACAGGTGGTTTTCGTGAGATGGGCTGAGCGGCTAAGCTTCCGGGTTTCACAATATCTGGGTGGTGGTATTGGGCTTTTCGCTTTCTTTTGATGGCTTGTATATTATTCATACGTCGAATCCAAAAATCAAAAAAGTCATAAATATCTATTAACTAATATTACAGGAGTTTTCTCGCCGCCCGGAGATGAATGGCTCCGAGCATCTTCGACTCTCTGATCGAATCCAAGCGAAATCACTGCACACTCAAAATACCAAGGACGGAAGTCGAAAGCGAGCAAGCGTAACGTTTCCCAAGGACTAATATGATTTTCCTCACCGCACACTCCCATCACTTGATGTTTCTTACACATGGTGTCAAGAAATAATGGGCCGAACTCAGGAATTCGAGCAGTAGAGAGCCCTATTCGGGGTGCTACTACACCATGGTTACACCCAGATGGGACGAAGTCTTGCAGTTCCTATCAGTACAAACAAATTCTCGCGCAAACCTTCCCTGAATATTATATGCGTTAGATTTAAAGATGCTGTAGGGTGCCGTTTTTAAACTTTGCAGCCATGGAGCTGAGCGCAAGAGGCCACAGCGGCTGCATTCGTTTGTGTATGGAGAAGTGTGAACTCTCAGCCTCAATGTACACCACAGGGGGTGTTTTTGTCTTGCCTTGTACTGTACCTTCAATCGTTCGATATTAGTTTGTTTTCGCGGAAAGTGTTTCAACTTTTACTAAGATGACATGGTGTGGGGGACTTGAATTCGGGATGCCAGTTATATCCATCCAAGTATCTTGCTCGTGGTTCGATGAGTGGTTGATGAGGGGCTGGCAGTAATTGTGACCACCCACCTCTTTTCGAGCTAGTAGTTAGGTCATATCTTTGTTGTTGACGCGGTTCCAACGAAAGCAACCACGTTAGGCTCTTGGCTGATCAAGTTCTCCAGAGCTGGCAACACGAAAACACGCCCTTTCTTGTTTCTCGATGAGCGGCAAAAGCTATGGTTCTTCTGTAGATGTAAAGTTGCACAACTCGTAAATATATGACTAAAAATTACCTTCCGGAGACAAAACAAGCTTGAGCTAGAGTATGGTGTACTTTCGGCTAAGTCAAGCTTGGAGTTCTCAAATTTTACCAGAATCACTTCGTCCATGCACGTGATATGGAATCGTTATTTGACGTCCGAAAGTATACATGAAAAGCATCTGAACGAGAGTCTTATTGAGTATCAAATGCTGTCTGCAACATCAATCTACCGTGCTTCGGATTTGGATTCTCGTTTTCCACTGCACCAAGGGAAATCCAAGTGCAATCATCTGTTTTTCATACGCGACGCCAGCGGAAGGAGGAGGAAAGAAACGTCGTGATATCTTGGCCTCACCACCCACGTTCAAGAGCATAGAGCTTACGCTCAGTAGGAACGGCTCTCAGGCGTGTAGTACGGCGGCAGAAATATTCTCAAGACTTGCATCTGATGACAGTAATCGAGAGAACTTCAAAGAGAAAGAAAATGCTGTGATTCGGATATCTATGAAGACTTCTGAGCTCCGAAAGGACCCAATACGAAAAACTTCACGCCTTCATGAAGGAGGACTAGAGGGAACAGATCCTTGAAATCTGAGTATATAAAGCACCACAATATCCCGTCCAAAGACGCTCCTTTCTTCACCCCAAAGCATCCAGAGTAATCAAGCCTCAAGACTCCTCTCAGCATAAAATCTTCCAATTCCAAGAAAAAACCCAAAACTTCACCCTCAGCAATCAATATGCGCTTCTCACTCGCTCTCGTTGCTGCTGCCAACATTTTGGCTCTTGTCTCTGCTGCCCCAGCCGAAGCTGCTGCTGGAGCTGTTTCCGGTAAGCGAACCCTTCGAAATGCGTTCGGAGAGGAAGTCAAAAGAACATCCAAACGTCTTCAAGAACCCGTATATCTATCTCAAGAAGTGATATAACTCAGAGTCCTCCACAGGTACCACCGCCGGTGCGGAAATTAGCACCGTTTCTGGATCTTTCAAGACCCTTGACACCTCTGCTGGTAAGCGTCCACCCCACTCATCATTTTGAAGTGAGATATTAAAAAGCTCGTTCAGCTCCTGGAACTGATGCAGCCAATGGGTACTGCGGTAATTTGACCCCTGCCCAGTGCATCGGAATCTGCAGAGCCTTTGGATACCCTCGCTGGGCCTGTACTCTCACCAGCTGCCGATGCTCCTTTACTTGAGTGAATGAAGGGGCCTCTCTGAACTTCAAGAATGGCGAGCAGGATTCCCGAACTGTTCGCATGAGTAGTAACTCCACGGAGGGTTTGGATAGGAATAGGGATAGGAATTAGGGTTCGGTTTAAGGTTGAAACACTTTCATTACTTTCCTTGGTTGGATTGTGATAACTGGGAGGAAAGCTCAAAGTTTGAACATGGGTGAAGTGAAAGGAGCGAAAAAAAACACCGCAAAAAAAAGTAGGCTGGAGATATACGCTCTTTAATGGAAATCAAATCTCCCCACACTCTGGTGTCAAACTGCAACTTAACGTGAAGCATATTGGTGTGAGCTCTGGAATAATTTTAACTCAGCTTTTGCCCAACCCAGAATAGACCAAATATTCAGACCAAATCAAACCCTCTAGCACCACCCCAAACATAATATATTAGAACTCCTCCGCTAAAGCCTACCAAGTCACAGTAGCAGAACCCTCTTGTAATAAATTACTCGTGCCCTGTCCACCCACATGTTAGTACAAACAAGAACCTCCCCTCCCCTCCCCCGACCGATGTATCCCCAGCTTGTGCAACCCTTCCTGTAGATCCCAACGCAGCCCTATAGCCCCAAATTAGGGGGCCTCCTCGCCAAACTATCGCGCAATATACAACACGAAGCACGATGCGTAAAGCTTATTTCGACTTCATACCAGATATTCTCAGTAGTGAAATTCTTCCATACAATTCGGCAGTAGACATAAAACTTTTACTCTTCTCCCACGGTCGTCCAAGTTAGTCAGTCCTCCATTACGAAACTACATGCGGCAGCACCAAAACCACGAGTGTGACAGGTATAAGAAAATTACCCTCTGGTAGCACTAATAAGGCACGTATCTTCCCCTACTAATCCTTATATATAGGTTGTGATAACCCCGAGGGATGAGACCTAAATACCTCTCCTATGCCACCCATCGCCCTCCATGTAATTCTACTGGCAACTCAATGCTGCCGACAAGGCAATCTTTCTGCCAGTAGCAGAGATTTGCTTTGTTACTGTAGTGAATCAAGCCAAATCAATCCTACCTGGTAAACTAATTCTTTCAAATTTTTATAGTGATCAAGCATACTTACCCGTTACTCCCACGCTTGCTCTTACATCAATTTACCCGGATTATTCTTACTTCCTGACTACTGGACATGATACCATATCCGGAAAAAAAATCCAAATTGAAAATCTACTGAACAACCAAACCAATCCTAACCCCACCATCCAGAATCAATCTCCTGAAGCGCACCCTATTCAGATCAAAAATCTCCACATGTTAACCCGAATCATTTCGCACCAGGCTGCAACAAAGAGATACCGCCTTTTCAGATCAAAGATTACTTATACACTTGCCATTGTATCAGTACTGAAAATACCAATGAGATAGATGAAATTGTACAATAGTAGTATCTCTTTCCAATAATTAACCTCTATTTACCAGCGTGTATAGTCCCCTGCTGAGTGCATCAGAACTAATAAATGGGTGATGTAAACAGATTTAGAAGAGTTATCATGTCCTAGACTGGTACATGTTGAGATAGTAGATGCCTCAGGTGATAGATTTGATGTGCTGACCAGAGATTACAGTAAGCGAGAAATAAAGGGGGGAGGGGAATGGAAGCAATCAGTAATCGCACTGGCCAAGAATAACAAAGCGAGACAGGAGTCCACATTCATGGAATATCCCTACTGTGTCATCCCATCACCTAAGAAATCTTGGATATCAATTCAAAGCTAGAGAGGGGTGAATGTGCAACGAATATCCCTACTATACAATTCACCTCTGAGCTCCCACATTCACAGTCCCCTATCCAGATTCCAAATAAACAAAAGTCTACAATTCATCTCTCGCATTCACAGTTCCCCATACCCAGGTACCAGAATAACAAAAGTCCGCAATTCACTCAAGGAGTCAATTTGTCTAACCTATCTACCATATGTGTATCCCCATAGGACATAGAAAAGAAGGCCACCCACCAGCCACTTCAAATGGAGGCCGCAACGAATAGAAAAGACCCAAGAAAATGCAATGCAGGAAATGCATCAAGGTACCCGACCAGACCAGTCGGAAGAAAAAGACGAAGAAGAAAAGTAGCGTTCTACTCCCCCTTTTTAACCACCCCAAGCCAACCCAAGCAAATCCCCAGACCAGTAGAAGAGAAGAAAAAAAAACAAGAACACCAGTGCATGCTACCGCGCCCTCGCCAAATCATAAATGTACAAATTTCAACCCACTAAAGATCCCCGCTTTAGACTACGATCCCCTCAATTAAGACTATGGGTTGGTTCAATGATATCCGTTCGTCTTCGTCGGAGTCGTTGGTCGCTGCCCATTGGTAATGTCCCCAAGAGGGCCGCCCGCCTCGCTCCCCACATCCGAACCCGACGACTCCCCCGGGTCACTAATCAATTTGTCCATGAAGCTAATGTAATCATACTGCGGCATGCCTCTGTCTTCCTGGAGATCAGGGCCTTTGTGAAGTGGCACGATCGAAGTAAGCTTCTCGATAACGTCGTCAGGCACCAAACTATGTCTCAGATCCATCTCAGTGACATATGGTTTACCATCCGCCACTTCTCTGAAACTCTGGAAGACCTGTTCGGCGGTGTTCTGATCCTCGGTAACATCAACCATGAAGCGAATAAATTGTTCAAAAGTAACGTAATCTCTCCCATTTGAAGTCTCAAAGAAAGATTCGTGCATTTCGTCCTCGCTAAACACCAATCCCAGCGAAGCGAGAGCGGCGCTGAATTCAAGTTCTTGAAGACTGTTGGTGGCATCTCGATCGAAATGTCGGAATACACTTTCGAATTCCTCCAATTGGATTGGCGTCAAGTTCGTCATGTTCCGTGCAACAACTTGATTGTCCAAGAACGCCAGTTTTTTCGAAACGGAGTTTTTGACCAAACCAAGTTCATAAGATAACTCGTCGTATGTGTAAGTGGTAAAGTCATTTTCTTCAATGTTTGCTTCCTCGCACTTTTGATCAGCGATGGCAATCTTTTCTAAGTATTGATTTAATGGGGTGAGGTTGTCGTTGAGTCGACGGACGTGGGTAAGCTGGTCCTCGACATCGCCCTCTAAGCCTGAGATAGCTAGCTGCATTGTGTTGAGAGCAAGGGCAAAATCGTTTGCTTTGTCTGCAAAGGCCTTCCTCAGAGCATTCTTGATACTGTCAAATGTTAATTTTCGTTCCCTATCAATCCAGAAATTTCTTACTCTCTGATAGTCTCGTTAATCAATTGGCCTCGGGCCATTTCTGCTTTGATCAAACTAGCCCATTCCTGGTCCATGACACTCAATCTCAACTCTGGCGGTGGTTCGTATGCTCGTAGCCGATAAGTGCTCATTTTCGTCTTAATGTTTCCCAATAATGCCGCCAGGTCACTCTTCTCCGCTACCCATTCTCTCTTCTTCCCACGCTTGTATGCACTAAATTCCGTGGCTTGGAGTTTGGCGTCCGCGTAGGTTCCCTCAAATGTCGCCTCTTGCCATTTTATATGCTGTTCCCTGATGTTTTTCAGTAACTCGCGCATTCTCCTCTCGTAACTACTTTGCATCTCCCAAGCCCCTTGCATACTGTTGACAAACTTTTCCACTCTCCTTCCAGCATTCTCGACCTTTTCCATCTGGGAGAAGGCGTGGAACCAGTAGGCGATATATGTCATCAAACTACGTTCATCGGGCTTTGCAACATCGCAAACATCCTCGACATCCAACAAATCCGGAATTCCGATTTCTTTGGAGGCAATATCGAACGCTAGTTGCATGTTACCCTTGTGGTCATTCTTGTCCAGGGAATCGTAGTCGATCAAATCGGGTCTATGGATATCTAACAAGGCGCAGAAGGCCAGACCATCATTCCAACAGTCGGTAAAGTTCCGCACCTCAACCTCATCATAACAAGCAGTTTTTCTTTGGCACCAGAGAAGTAAACCTTCTTTGGCAGTCATTCCCTCTTCATTGATATCAGATATGGTAAATCGTAGAATCAAGGTCCAGATCAAGCCCAGAATAATCTTTCGGTTTCCGTCGACGACATCTTCGGCACCAATGTTCGTCATCTGGATTCCACGGGATTTAATAAAGTCTAAGGATAAATTGGCATTCTCGAATCGCTGGACTCGTAACTTGGGTTTGGCGGCATATCGGCCGAGTGATTCGTTGGACAGGCATTCCAGGAGGTGTATAAGAATAACCTGGGGAGCTGGATCAGTATGGGCAAGTACAGTATGAAGGAGAGTTTGCATACGCCATCGCTAAGGTCTTTAACTAAATCCACCACTGCCAACTCTCGCGGCTCTATCTTGGTGTTTAACCTGTGGGCGGTCAGTCAGTCCCAATACCCCTCTTTTGGGCTGGGTGTGGTCTCCCTCGTACCATTTTGTAAATGTCTTTTGCTGAACCGTAATCCATTTCTGCTGCTCCGCAAAGGCCATGCTGGACAACGGCTTCTCATGCGGCGGCTCGACTAATCTGGTTCCGTGGTCGATGGGGAGATTCTTGGGGGTGTTGCGGTGCTGGAAAGTCGCCCTTCTTCGCCGGTTGGAGATTTCCCCACTAGAATCAGTTGAGGCGGCACTGGCACTGCGATTGAGACGGGTTGTGAATTGTATGGAGCGATTGGCTTCTTTCAGGGTGGTGGATGCGCGTTCTCGACGTATGGGAGTGCTTCTGGCCGGCGATGGTGATGATGGTGGTGATGTATTGTTGATGCTGAAATCCGAATAGATGCTGGCACGGCAACTTGCGCTTGATTCGCTGCGTTCGCTCCGTGGCGGCGTCAAAATGCCCGACGGCACCTGGAAGGCGAGCAAGGCCTCCGCGGGCGGCTGCTGCTGGCCCTGGGCCTCGACGGGATTGGCCTCCATCTCCGCTCAACGCTTTTCGACGAACAACACACCACAAATACGACAACTCACGATGCGTCGGGCGTTGCGACGAGGCGGAGGCGGTTGCGGGCGCGGTTGCGTTCGCGGTCGCAGAGCAGTGGGATACAATGTTGTGGATAGCTTCACTTTGGGCGATGCGATGCGATGTCTGCGGATTTCGACGTCGACGATTTACGAAACCTTAGCGCATCAATTCTACGACTACTTATTAGGACCTGGCCGGATATATACACACAATCTACTTGACAACCGAAGGCAAGGCACGACACTGCTCCCGCACGCACGCCTATACTCACTTCCGTCTGAGCATCGGTCTAGTCGGGCCTGGCGCGGGCGACGTTCATGCATGATCATGATGAAACCGTCGTTCTTCGTCGCAGCCACGGAATCTTGACATCTTGTGTTGGAGCCAGAACGCTGACTGGCTTCCATCGCAGACGTCGTCGCCAGTAGACATCCCACCCATGTCCATGAAGACAATGCAAAGCCCTTGCACCCTCTCCGCTCTAAGCTCCCCCTCTCAGTAATCGGGGACCTTCGTGGGGTTGAATGCGGGGCATGATCGATCAATGTATGAGTCGAGTATGGCACGAGATTGGCCAGGAACGGCGTGGCGAAATCCATGATTCAAGACGCAATTGGAATTCTTAATTATTATATTTACCTCCAAGTATCACAGTACCGAATTTAGCTTCCTTGGACTCAACACCAACATTTACGAGGATGCAGCAGCTAAAATCTAGGGATCGACGGAACCTCGAGCATGCATGAATATCTGAAGACCGAAATCGAAAATCCTCCGTCGTCCAAACATCTTTGCATAACGCCCACCAACCTTCTTTCAAACTCTTTGAGCCTCTTAACCCGTCTGGACTATTTAGAGGGTCAAATTGGGGCCACTCCCCCATTAATTCATTGATATTCTTGTTACTATTGAAACTACTCCACTGCTCTAACCCTTCGGAACTTTTGGCCAACCGAAAGAACTGTTTCTGGTTGATCTACAAAGCACGCAAACATCTGCAAACAAATACCCATATATCCGATTTCCTCTCCGTTCGAAACCGATACGGTAAAAACTCAACAGTAAAGTCTAAAGTGGTCTGGGAGTACGAGCTGTTTTAGTCTTGTAGGTGGCAGCGCTGGGCCTAAGTGTATTCTTAATCTAGTAAGATCTACCATCTAATTTAATATATTAATAATATTATCATGATTTCTATACTTTTATATAATCGAGCCAATTAAAATACTCTGATTTTACTATTTCTAAAATGATAACAATAATATCATAGCTCGAGATAGCTTCGATTATTAACTACTTACAAACCTTTTGTAGGTACGTACTTACACACATACACCTCGTACTCCCCAACCACTTTAGACCTTACTATTGAGTTTTTATAGTACTACTCCGCCCCTCGAAGTAAAGTTTTGCTGTGATTGCACAGTGATTAAAGGGGAGTAATGTTAATATACGATGTTCCTGTCTCTTGTACTGTATCGGACCGATACGATAGCCGCCTATATAGAGCAGCGAGATAGTCTAGCATTACACTTTACACCGATTACTACTACCGTTTTTCAATATACTACCACGGTGCCACTTCTAAGACTTTTCCTCGAAGACTTCCGTTCTGCTTGTTTGTAGAACTACACTCCGTTACTATACAGAGAGAGAGATATTTTATCGATCTTTTTAGATTCGGACGACTCTGTCGACAATATGCAATTCCGAGATCTCTTTGTTTTCGCAACGTTGGCGACTACTGTTTATAGCGCAGCCTTTGATCCGAATGTCGGGTACAAGACCGCATGGTGTCAATATTACAACGTAACCTCGTCCTTCCTTCTAATAAGAAAGCCTATACTATAGATATTAGAAGACCTCGGCTATAAATTACCGAGGTCTAAAGTATCTAGAATAAAATATCGCCTTAATATCAAGCAAATATCTGTTTCTAACACGATAGGGACAATAGGGAGAGGACTATAATCCCGCCACCATCGGATCATGCGAAACCATGAAGGCGAATGGCTGCGACGATTGTAAAGTGACCCCCAACGGCAAAACCCCTCTACGATGTTTAAGTGCAAAGAAAGCAATTGTTGCTAGGACGGTATGTACTTTTCCCTTCTTTTTAACCATGTAGACAAGGGGACGCTGATTATAATACCTAATAGTGGGTTGACACTTTTGTCGCTAACCAAGCTACGACAGGAGCAGGGCAGTAGTTGGATAAATGGGTTGTTTATTGTATGCTTACTTAAAGGGGCTGCGAAGGATTCGAGGATTGTTTGGTTTTTGGACGCCTTCCATGGAAGCAGAAATTGTAAAGATTCAAGGGTTTCTCGTTAGCACATCCTCATATGCCAACCGAATTCTCAGTCGCGTGACGGCGGATATTTTAAGGTTGAGACTGGAAATGCGGGATGAACGTCGATCATGGCAGCAAACCCCTCCATACCCTACATTATCCTGTACCAGTTCTCCTCCTCGTCACCAAGACACTCTCCTACCGTTACACCTCGCCAGCCCTATCGGGACCACATTTGTTAGCTATAAAACACTCCAGAATTTCGAGGTAAGATGTAGGTAACGCCACCAACCTTTCTCTTTATCAAGTCAAAGTAATATGGCGAAAGACTTTTGACCGATTGCTCACTGATATCATGCTGGATCGACAAAAAGTTACCTCCAGCAGGACTCTGGCTCAACATGTTTCTTACATCATTCTTCGAATTCTCTATGTTGTCCGGAGTCTCGTTGTTCGTATCATCTGTATCCAAGTCGAAATATATTCGATGGTATCCCAGTGCTTGCATATCCGCCCAACATCCTGTTGTTTGGGAACAATTTGAGTATGGCGGTCTCATGTAAGTTGGAAATTTGCCTATGATATTGTTGAAGGCCATTTCGTTCTTGATCATCTGATCCATACGCTCATCATGCCCGATGGAATCAAATTCATAGTGGGACCAGCTGTGCGAAGCAACCTGGTGTCCTTCTGCAATCATCCTTCTGATCACAGCCGACCATTGAGCCGTGGTATCAATTGGGCCTTTTCCGTTGTTGTTTCCGGTGACGAAGAAGGTGGCATGAAAACCATATGCCTTCAACAAATCCAAAAGTTGTACTGTGTATGGACTTGGCCCATCGTCGTATGTCAAGGCGACCACACGACTCTTTTGGCAGTCGTATATATCTTCATCATATGGAACACTTCCTTTCCATGGCCTTGGGACATTTGCAGTTGATTTTCCAAGTGGTGTTGTGTCTGAATCACATCGTCCATAACTGGTCTGGCACCATTGGGGATCTGAACAGTAGTCTTCTCCTCTTCCGCAGTATCCTATATCGTATATCATTAACATCCGTTTAAAAGCTAGAGCAAGCGCAATTGACCTACCATTTTTGGAACAACATTGATCATTATTACAGATTCCCAAACCGGCACCGCATGAATACGTATCCGGCTCGGGGTAGCCCGTGGAGTTGCTATGTTCATCACAACGTCCAAAGTTTGGTTGACATCCCACGGCGCAGTAATCGCTTGTTGTTCCACACCACCCTATGCATTATATCATTAGTATAATTCCTTACATGCGTTTCTAGGATTCTGCGAGGAGGTGTATGTAACACTTGCCTGCGGAACTACAACATTGACCAGTAGGACATGATAAATTTCCATTCGCCGCTCCGCAATTGTCGTTAGTAGGTGTAGATGTGGGAGTCGCAGTTGGATAGGGAGTCAGTGGCGCCAAAGAAGACGTATTGGTAGGTGATAGAGTACACTTTCCGAATGTGGATTGGCAGCCTGTGGAGCAGTAGTCGGACGTGATGCCGCAATATCCGTACTGGAATTCTGATTAGCATCTCCTCCCGCTTCAAAATCTATATTCTTTTGATTTGTGGGATGGTGTGGGAAGTTGTAGTCTTACCTGACTGCAACATCCATTTCCGGAGCATTTCTTGTTTCCGTTCTGTGGACCGCAGAGGAAGTCGTCTGAGAGTGGTGGTGGGGTGGTCGTGGTGGTGTTGCATTTCCCGAGGGAGAATGAGGGTTGGCATGTTGGGCCGCAGTAGTCTGTTGTTTGGGTTTTAGTACGTCAACCCTCTCTCGTTCGTTTGATCTTCTTGTTTCCGGTGGAGAGGGCAAATATATAATAGTAACCATGTTAATGAACAAGCTCACCCAACACCCTTTGCCCTCTTACGATTCTCAAAGTGGACAAATAAAGCGCGCATGCTTCTTTCCATACTCCTTCTCGAGCTCAAAGCAAAACAAATCTGAAGAAAGAGATAGAACATACCATCTCCCCATCCACACCACCCAGCACCACTACAACAACCCCCTGCATTCTTGGCCGGATTACAAACATATCCTTTTCCCTTACCACCCGACTTTCCACACGTATTGTCGGGACTGGAGATGTTAATCGCGCGTTGAACCTCTGTTGAACCTTCACCTCCTGAAAATGGGGAGTTTGAGGGCTGCAACGCGCTGGCGAAGGCGAGGATGAGGTGGAAGAATAAGGTGAGAGTTAGGGCGCGCATCTTTTTATGGCTGTGTGTGTTTGTAGAGACTGTGGTACCGAATGCGAGTGTGGGGAAAGGGAGAGTATATTGAAATTTGAAAGGTGTGAAATCAGCGCGGATTAAAGGGATGTGGTGTTTCGAGGTTGTGGTTCGGAGGTTGGTGTGTTGCCCGTGGTGATGGGAAGCGAGAGGGGAAAGGGGGAGACGCGTGGAGGGTAAAGCGGAGGCGAGGGAATGTCGGTCGGCTCGACTTGGTGATTTGGATTTGGCAGGAAGAGAAGTGTCAAGCTAAGGAATGGTTGCGGGATGTTGTGATGATGGAAATGTTTGGTTGTGCTCTCGTTTCTTATGAAAGAGAAGTGAGGACTTTGTGGTCACGGTCAGAAGCAAGAAACTGGGTACCAGTTGGAGGGGATAGAAGTCAAAGTGATGCTCTCCATGGCTCTTTATCAACCATCTAAATTGCCATCTTCAAAAGCCGAGCGTACTTGGAGCCTCTTCATCAAACTCCTAATTCCAGGATGTCTCGACGAGTTCCGATGAGAAGGTCGGTGTGAGATTCTTGTGTGTTCAATGTGACTGGTACAATACCTGCGGCTCGCCGTCGAATCGAGGTCATGATACCCACGAGGGTTAGAAATGAATCTCATTTTTAATCTGGACATGGGTGTTATTTTGATAGAAGGTGACTGAGATGTAGGATGTGGGTTTTCAGTTCATAGAAACAACTCAAGCAGTTTTCTTTTGTTCGGGGATATATGTATGAGCGTTAGATAGCCGTTTTTATATATTTCTTCTGGATCTGAAGATCCCACCAGTAAAGATATGATTTTCGGTCATTAGAACGCCATAACGCCAAAACGTCAAAACGAGGCATGTCCTTCGCTAGGTTGGGAACACAACGAACCTACCGACATCAGAGTGGTCACTGCATGAGCAGATCAGTATTATGATCAGCATACTTCTCGCTTCCACGTAAGGGGGCCGAGAAGGCAAAGCTCTGATACACAAACCATGCAGGTGATCCAAGTCAGATGTAGAAATTTGAGATGCATGCGATCTCAAAACACTACGTATGAATCTGCTTGACAGCGGTCTACAACATAACTTTTCGACTAGCTGCATTCTTGCTGGACCCTTCTATATTGCGTCCAAAGACTACGAGGCTGCGTGACTAATTGGTTCTTTCGAAAGTAACGTATACAAGAGAGTCTCTGTGATGAGAATTTGGTCAACGGTAGATACTTGAGGAATTCATACCGAGGATCTGATTCGAGCAGCATGACCCGGTGTGTTGTCACTGCATTTTTGACGGACAGGGAAAGGATATGAAGTCAGTTTGAAGATGGTTTGGGTGGTACAGACATGCAACTCGGGAGTTGAAGTTGGACAATTTATCGTTGGCAACTGGAAGTGGTGGGAGAGGATAGATGTACGTTGAATCTAACGGGTGACTTTTCGACTCAAAAGCAGATCCTCCACCTTAATTTCTGAGGGCCATGAAGTTTTCGACGAAAGATTACAATGTATCCTTCTATGCCTGACTTAATTTTCTCCCGAACCCGATCAATAGGAAGGTTTACTCAACTGCCAGATATAACTGCCGTCACATGATACGCCCCAGAACCCAGTGACAGGATCTCGTCTGCTGTAACCAACCTGGGGACTTCAGGGATCATCAAAGATTGAGCGTGGGGAACTAGGAAGTAGGAGAGGCCGATGTGGTGTTGATATGGACATGGAAACCTGGCCTTGGAAGGGAGCTCACAGCTTGCTGTTCCTTCAAGAAACAACAAACAACAACAAGGTCTCGGGGATTCTACGAATGTAGTGATTTGATTTGGTAGCTCGTTTGTTTGTGCGGGATGAGAACACTCCGCTTGGATCACTCGAAGGTGTAGAGGTGAGCACGTTTAACGCCGTTGCTTTTATGTGCACTGTAAAGGCTTTGGCTGGAAAACTTGTAACGTCTCGTCTGATCTGGAGATTCGAAGTAGTCGTTGGTCGGTAAGCTACCGCAACAAGAGTCTAAGACCCAAGAACCTCATCCCTATGACGCTCTCACTATTTTCGTCTCGTATGCAGACGTCGTGCAACAAATCGGAAAAAGAGCAGAACTTTGTTGTCATTAACGCTGGTTAGCGTGCCAAAAGACTTGCAACTGCAGAAGCAGAGGCCGAAAGCTATGACTGGTCCATCTGCCATGGGACTCCACGTTCATTTAGCGCATTTGACGCTGCAGCCACAAAAAGCAACAACAACAACAACAACAACAACAACAACAACAACAACAAAACAACAAACTTGCGATGGCAGAGTTGGGAGTTGGGATGAAGATAAATTTACAGGACAGATATGCTGCATTCTCTGCGGTGCGAGGTCTGGGTAGATCATTCATCATCGGGATGGGACTCCACCAGTTGTAGAACGTGGCACCTGCTGAAAAGAGCAGAGGCGAGCTCCGATGGCATACTGTGTAGTGCAGTAATATTATACATCTACAGTACGATATCCCCATTCTTTCCATGCGGTGCCATAACCCTAAAGCTATATGTGAGAGATCCGGTGTTATGACCAAAGCTGTGAGGGACAATAGGTACTTATAGTGTAGTTCTGTCTATGTAGGAAAATGGATGGAAAGCGCTACCCAATACAGACACACCGGTACACTAATCAGACAACACCAAAGTTTTCTATATACTCTAGATTTACCTCTGCAGGTTCATAGAGAATCTTTGTCTTCACCGCCGCCTCTCTCTCTCCACAGTATCGTCCCCATATCCAGCCGCAGGCGCGCGAATGAGGTTGAAGCCGGAAAATATATCATCATTTTCGCTCTCTGTTTCTCCGTTCGGCTCTGTTGATGCGGGGTACCATGTTGCTTTCCCCATTTTTCCCCATTCCCCAGTCAAGTTTTTTTTTCTTTTCACGATTGCGGGGTCCATCCGGGATGCAAGCTTTGCACGTTCTTATTTTCAGACCAAGCCAATTCTCGATTGTGGGGTAGCGTACCTGCAGAATGAACCCCCTCATGTTCAAGCCAATCAGCTCAGATGAAGCCGAGACCTAGTTGGTGGAGAGGTATGGGTTTCTTGTGTGCTATATATTAAAACAAATCTCTTTATAGAAAGGGTCGGAATCTTTTCTATCCCACTCCTTTGGAGAGGCAGTTTGGATATTGACATATTTACAATGAGGCTCTCCTACTACCTTTCCTTCCTGTCTCTCTTGGCTTGGAATGCGGCGAGCCAAGATGAATGGCCAGTACACGATAATGGTCTGAATCAAGTGGTACAATGGTACTTAATTCCCAGGGGTAGCATGGTGATTGTTGCCAGAGAACTAATTATGCGACTTTAGGGATCACTACAGTTATATTATCAATGGGCAGAGGCTGTTTGTTTGGTCTGGAGAGGTTTGCCATTATTTTCCACTCAACGTGTATAGGTTCTAACACTTACAGTTTCGTAAGGATTTTCAATCTTTCTTCATAAACAGTTCCCTTTTTGTTGTCTTTTGATTCTGCGCACGAAAATTTGGTGGTAAAGACCATATGTATTTTGGTAAAACCCTGTAAGGTGTTTCGACTGAACGATTTGTTTAGACTATTGGAGAATTCCCGTTCCCGAGCTTTGGATTGATGTCTTTCAGAAGGTTAAAGCGGCAGGGTAATATATTCCCAGCCTATAAAGTACACTTTTCTGACACCAGTAGCTTTAATTGCGTGAGCTTCTACTCACACTGGGGTATGCTTTACTTATACTTACCTATCCATTCTTGGATGACTGGGACTGACCAAGTCAGGTTACCACAGTCCAGCAGATGGTGATCTCGATTTCGAAACCGCGACGCGCGATTTCACCAAACTCTTCGAGATAGTTAAAGAAGTTGGGCTATACGTGCTCTTCCGCCCAGGTCCTTACGTCAACGCAGAATCCAATGCTGGGGGTTTTCCTGGATGGCTAACCACTGGGGCCTATGGTACTCTTCGAAATAATGATTCGAGATATACCGATGCCTGGACGCCGTTCTTTTCTCAGATCTCCAAGATTGTTTCCGAACACCAAGTTACTAACGGAGGTAACGTATTCATCTATCAAATCGAGAATGAATACGGAAATCAGTGGCTTGATGCTGAGAAGAAAATTCCAAATCCGGCGGGCATAGAATACATGGAACTTCTCCAAGCTTCGGCACGAGAAAATGGAATCGATGTTCCTTTGATCCATAACAACCCAAATATGAGAACAAAATCATGGTCAAAAGACTATAGCGATGAAGGTGGAAATGTGGATAACTACGCCTTTGACCATTATCCCTCCTGTTGGAGTTGTGACTTAAGTGAATGTACAGGGACCAACGGAAATGTGCCTGATTTCACTCTTTATGATTATTTCACAAATTTCAAACAGGTTTCGCCTACTCAGCCATCGTTTTTAGCCGAATTTCAAGGCGGGAGTTACAATCCTTGGGCAGGTCCGGCTGGTGGATGGTTAGTGTCTCCCGAAATTCTGTATTTTACAGGTCAAAGCTGACAGAATTAGTGTGAACAATACTGGTCCGGACTGGGTCAATGTTTACTACAAGCACAATATTGCGGAGAAGGCCACGGCAATCAACGTATACATGGTATTTGGAGGAACTAATTGGTAAGCGTTCATTCCGAATCTAATTAGAGGCCTGTTCGCTAACTTCTTATCTGCAGGGGTACGAAAGAGTCCATTTTTAGCCCTCCTTGGAGCTTTTGAAGCTAATTGGCATTGAACAGGAGGACTTCCATTCCCAATGGTAGGAACTAGTTATGATTATAGCGCACCGATTAGTTCGTAGCCTCTATCCCTCTCTATAATGCGACATGTGCATTGCTAAATCTCAATAGGCGAGAGCAGAACTATCGGTGACAAATATCACGAAACCAAGTTGTTTGGACAATTTATCCGAGTTGCAAGAGATTTGACAAAAGTAGACCGCATCAGCAACAGCACCGATTACGCTTCAACCCCCGATATCTTTACTAGCGAGCTTCGAAATCCAGATACCAATGCTGCTTTTTATGTTACTGTGCACGCCTCTTCACCATCAACCGCTCTGACACCTTTCACACTGAAGGTGAAAACATCTGTTGGTGACCTTACGATTCCTCAATACGTAAGTGAGATAGTTCTTGATGGGAGACAATCAAAGATCATCGTAACCGACTTCAAAGTTGGAAGTGAGAAATTGGTTTACGCAACTGCCGAGGTCCTTACGGTCTCGTTACAAGATGAACTGCCTATCGTGGTGCTATGGCTGCCCACCGGAGAGAAGGGTGAGTTCTTCTTGACTGGAGTCACCGAAGGAATAGTAACAAAAAGCGATGGTACTTCCAATACCGAGTTCCATCCTACCGATGGGGGTTTAATTGTCTCGTATACGCAACTAGCTGGCTCCTCCGTCATCGAATTTGACAACAAATACCGTGTAGTTCTCGTCGACAGATCTGCAGCTTATTATACTTGGGTCCCATCAATCTCCAGTGACCCTTACACCCCTGAAAACTCAACGAGTAGATCTCACTTTTAAAGAGCTATCGAATTATTCGCTAATGTTTTGTAGTCATTGTACTTGGACCTTACCTCGTGCGAAGCACAGCCATTGAGGGTGAGACCCTCGAACTCACAGGAGACTGGGAGGAAACCACCTCGCTCGAAATTTACGCGCCATCATGCATCAACAAAGTTATTTTCAACGAGAAAGAAATGCCAGTTCAACGATCTGCCTATGGAAGTTTAGTCGGTGCCCTAGAAGTACCAGCTCAAACTATCACCACGATCAAATCGCAACTCCCAGCACTCACAAATTGGAAATCTGCCGATGGACTTGCGGAACGGCTGCTAAATTATGACGACTCGAAGTGGAAACTCGCAAATCACAACTCAACACCTAATCCCACACCCCCAGCCACATACCCTGTTCTGTACGCAGATGAATATGGATATCATACCGGCACTATTCTCTGGCGCGGTACCTTCTCAGTATTGAATGTCTCCACAACAGGTGTTTTCCTCTCAGTGATTGGCGGTGTGTATAGCGGATGGAGCGCCTATCTCAATGGGGATTTCCTTGGATCTTGGTTGGGGGATATGAAGATCACTCAAGGAGAAGCGACACTCTCATTCGAAAATGCGACCTTGAATTCCAATGGAAGTAACGTTCTCTTCGTCATCCAAGATAACATGGGACACGACCAAACAAGTGGAGCTACCAACCCACGCGGAATCTTCAACGCTACGCTCCTCGGCGGCGGAACATTCACAGAGTGGAAAGTGCAGGGAAACGCGGGGGGAGAAGCGAACATTGATAAAGTTAGAGGTACTTATAACGAGGGAGGACTCCATGCTGAGAGGTTAGGATGGCATCTACCTGGTTTTGATGACTCTGCGTGGGAGACATCAAGTCCTGAAACTGGAATCACAGAGGCAAGTGCCAGGTTCTATAGAACTGTTGTGCCGCTCGATATTCCCGTCGGCTATGATGTCTCGCTGGGGTTTGTTCTTGGGTCACCAGCTGGCACAGCAGTTAGAGCCCAGCTTTATGTTAATGGGTATATGTTTGGAAAATATGTTCCGCATATTGGGAATCAGGTCGTTTTTCCTGGTATGTCCTCTCCTTTTAATCCCTCTCAGCTATCTACTTTTACATATGTTAACCTCTTTTTTCTTTTTCCTGCATACAGTATACCCAGGTATCCTGAATTATCATGGAGACAATACCATTGGACTCAGTGTCTGGACGCAAGGTGCGGAGGGCGGAAGTGTCACTCTCGATTGGACTGTTCTTGGGGTTGTGGAGAGCTCTTTTGATCCTGGATTTGACGCGAGTTATCTAAGACCTGGGTGGAGTGATAGGAGTGAATATTATTGAAAAAGCGAGGCGGTGTTTAGATGTTGATATGTATTTGTTTTATTCGTATAACGTATTAATTGGATTACAATATAACATTTTACAAGTAAAAGGTTCGTCTAGAGATCAAAAAGAACCTTATCTTAAATAAAACTGTCAATATTTTATAAATCCATTTACCCTACTCTTTGTAGTGGTTAATCAAACCTCAAGCCCTCTAGTTAATTAAAATTTATAAGATATTAGTACTTCGGAGACTGAGAACCTTATTTTATATAACCGTTTATCTTGTTAGCAAACGTTATCTTGTATTCCAATAAATACGGTATACAACATTCGCTTCTTACTTCTCCCGCGCTCGCTTGTCACAATAGGGGGAATGTCACCTGATATAATTAACACGTGACATAAACACTTTCAAGTCTGCGGGTGTCTCTTCAAACCTACATAAATATCGCAAATCTTACGGCATTTTCGTGTTCTATTCCCGCAAGTTTGAATATCATTGCTTCTTTCTGTCATGCCTCTCCACTTTCTTTGATTGCTTTTTCCATTCGTGGTTCGTCACCTGCAGTAACTGTGCCGTTCGCCCACTTTTGTGGGATCCATTTTCTCCTCTTGTTATCACCGATAATTGATCCTACAAGGAGCAAAAATAGGTTGATTTCGGAACTTTCATCTTGTGGTTGATTAACGATGTCTAATGAAAATGATGTAAAAACGGGGCAAGGCACTGTGTGCTGTGTGGAGAGATTCATTTTGTGTTCGATCCACCCTGCACGATGTGATATCGTACGAGCACCAATCATCGTTCATATGTTGATATGATTTGTTCCAGCTCCCAGGGCGCAGTCCGGCCCGTAATGACCAGATGGGCATCGGCATGTACATATACGGAGCCTCAAAGTGCCCGCTCTGGATGATTATCCTGCGCCCAGTTGTTCCCACCCCGCAGCAGCCAGTGGGGAGATGATGGTAGTCTGTTTTCCCCATCGAGTCTACACTTATTTCACCACCACATCTTTTTAACCTGTACATACTGCATCAGTCGCTCACTCTTCCAAGATCTGGCTCTCACAATCGAAGCTTACTGCACCTTCAAGCGCGCGCCTGATTGAGATCTCGTGATATAGCCGGTTCGTGAAGACGAGTGAGGACTTGACCTGGTTACAAGGCTGGTAATAGAACTCGACAAACGCTTGTACGACTTACCATACGAATCCATCGGAACCTCAGCTTTGATCTTTTCGAACATCTCGCTCCTTGCATAGAACAACAAAACCTAGCTGCGCTGTGCTGCCCAAAGCTATCGAAGTTGAAAAGCATTTTTCTGCCTTCTGAGGCACCAGCATTTGTACGGAGACATTCCAACAGCACGGCGGCACCGGATTTGTGAGCAGCTGCTGCAGGTATCGAAGCTCATAATAAGACAGTAATGGCATGGTCCTCGGGGCCAGTTGCAGCTCTGCAGAACAACGGTCCTGACCTATACTCATCCAATTCGAAAAGGTCACCAGGCATCATAGACATGATGTTCTCCCAACCAGTGCCCAGACCTTATTCCGACTCCCCGTGGGGAAGCCAATATCAACAACAAGACTCGATCGGCACAGGGAACTGCATGCCAAACTTTGTTCAGCCAAGTCAGGACCAGAAGACGACCTATGACTGCTCAGTGCGTGAAATAGCGGAGGATGAATCGAACTTTGCGCCAAACCTTGAAGCGCAGTGCCATTCATATACACCGATTGAGCCGATTGATAGTTACGGAAATATTATACAGCGTCAATCAATCCCGAACGCCCCGACCTTCTCATTTCAACTTGACGATGGCAATACGGAGCCTCAGCAGACCTACGGCTCGATATCGGACCCAGTTTCGAATGGGGCAGACTTTGACGGATCATTCGGTTTTGTGGAGAACAATACCAACATTCTGTCCAACGAGGTATCCAATGCTTCATTCCCAAATTTTTTCGCCTCGCATGGTGGTCAATACCACAGTCAGAATGTTTCTGCTCCCCCGGATCTCTATTATGAAGGTACCGGAGCTGGCACATATGAGCTTTCAACAACCTCGGTAACCTGCATATCTGCTTTACACACACCCGAAACACGGTCACGAGCGACATCGATCACACGAAGCCCATATGTAGGAACCGAGGAATACGAGAATATCGATGCGGTCAAACAGGAAGATGATTTTGTTGGATTGGCAAACTTTCAGTTTTCTTCAGTTCAAACCGACACCTCGTGGGCGTTGGGTCCGGATCCAGGACTTGATGGCCTGTCTGCATTTGATGGTACATTTTGCCAGACAAGCCAGACGATCGATACAAATACAATGTTAAGCTTGGACACGGATATATCGCCTCACACTATTCAATCCAATTGGGGGGATCAACTTTCAGCAAGCCATAGCAACCTCGATAGTTCTTTATGGGTTCCAAGACAAGTAACTCAAAATCATATAAAAGGGGAGACAAATCTTCCTCGGGAAACTCCGCACCCCGTAGAAACGACACAAGAATTACCTTCCACTGAAAGCAAGGAGTCATCGTCACCTCAGCAGTATGATCAGTTCATGAGCGTCATGCAAGTTACAGTTCCTGCGAGAGCAAGAGGGGGTGACGAACTCTCGCCTCCGCCAAACAACTCATCCTTGAAACTAGACGACTGCTTGAGTAATTTTGAGAGCAGCCCTACTGAGGCACGGAAACGGAAGAGAACAAAATTCGGCCCAGAAGCTGCACAGAAGGTTCGGCAGGTTCGAACTAACGGAGCGTGTGTCTCATGTCGGTCTCGCAAAACTCCTGTAAGAATATTCTTTTTTTTCTCGCGTGCTCCATTTGCATTTACTAACTTCATGTAGTGCTCCACCGAGGGAATTTGTAAGCATTGCTTAAAGGCTGCTTGCAATAATATGCAATTGGCGAAAGTCATCTGTTTGCGAACAAAATTGGTAGACTCATACTGTGGTGTAAAATGTAAGCATCTTATTTCCTAGGCCTTTCTCTCGCTAACCTCAATAGCTATATTCGGAACCCTCGATTCTCGAAGGGAAGGTCTCGCACCCCTACTAAGCTCATTATCCGGGCAAACCATACAAATCAATCTATCGGTAAAGTCCTCACCCGAGATGGACAATCGAACTGCAGTATTACCACTCCGCGTCCGACAATGTACCTCGGATCTTCGTTGTCGGTGGAAAGGCTTAGGGAAAGTAAAAGGGATATACGTAACCCAACATTCCATTTATGCCCCATCATTTGCCGTTGTTCCAGATTCAATATCCATTGACGACGTGGCAAATTTCGCCCGAGTCGTGCTATCGATATCAGACGGAACCCACTCTGGGCAAATCACCGGGCGAATAACTTCTTTCCTCGATGCATATTGCCGGCAGAAACGATCATCGAATTCCAAGCTCGTAAGATTACTCCCTTTCCTCCGAGTCCAAAGTATTAGTCACCCAGCTGACAGCTTCATAGCGACAATTTGTAGACTCCACCCTCAAAGTAGTTGGTCTCAACGGCCTCGTCTCTTACGGCTCTCTAGACCTACGAGACGGGTCTTACAACCTCCTTCACGAAAAACCAGCAGGCGCAAAAGCAGAATGGAGCTACGTCTCACCAACTCTCCACGACCAAGTACGACTCATTGCGGCGGCGGAATTGGAAAAACTCGAAGACGCAGTATTCTCGCAGATTGACAGTTTTGCCAAACTCATAGGACCGGATAAACATGCTCGGATTGTAGGAGGAATGTGTTTGATGAGGCTACTCTTGCTGTATAGGGATCGTGCGATCAGGGATGAGATTCGCTTGAGCTTACCGAAGCAGAAGTTGTGTATGCCTCTCCTCCTTTCTCCTCCTTTCATTCTATATGTTGTTGCAGCTCAGGTACTAATATAAAACATAGTACATCGCGAAAGACTTGAACAATCAACGTTCATGTATCGGCGTCTTACCATCGCATACGGAATCCTCTGTCGGGATGCGAATACACCACTGACCACCACATGGGTTGGGGAGACCAACAAGTCTCCGGGGGGAAGAAGCAACGCGGCGCTGGAAGACGATAGGGCGTTGGAGAGGATGTTTGTTAGGTTGAGAGAAACCTATTGTGACTTTTGTAAGTTCTTTGTCATTGTCCTTCCCCCTTTTCTATACTCGCTACACGCTCTTCGCTTGCGAAGGGGGTTTACATGATGCGAAGGGGTCGGGGTGGATATTGGGCATTTGCTAAATCGGAATAGGCGAGAAGCTAAATAAGCACCACGATGACGTGTTCAAGGGCCTCGTGGTCAAGAAATAAATGACAATGAACGAAATGACGACTTCACGAATCACGACGGACAAAACCCTCTTCGGGATTTAAAGGGGAGAATATTCATACGTATATGGGAAAGGCGATCTATCTTTTGGCGGTGATTTGCTTTGGGTTTTGTTCTCCTTTCTACTCTTTTTTCTTTTTCTAGAGAAAAAGGGTTGGACTGATCGATGATAATGATGAAATGTACTTGATTTCTTTTTGTTCGGGATTAGAGGTTATATACCCAACTGGATTGGTTCCTTTTACGGGTTGGTTTATATCTTTTCCTTTGGGTGTGGTTGCAGTTTGTAAATTTTGTGAATCTTATCTTTACATCTCCCTATCTATATTAGATGAAATGAAGTTTCGCCAATTTGGCGCACTCGAATGCCTGAGAATAATCTTGGAGATATGGAGGCTCCTGCTAGCTTTACCGGCTTTAACTAGATGCTAGAAATGAACACGTTACAGATGATTATGCCCGATAGTTTTTCTTAATATAATCCGTAGCATAATTTAGAGTGGATTTTACGGGAAGGACAGTTGTGTATTCGTCTTTCTGTCCCTACCTCCTCCGCGTTCCTTGTCCCATGAGGAATGCATTTGGGCGGGTGGAGTGGTTCTTAGTAAATCCTATCAACACATTTTTATTTGGTTATATATATAACTTCTATGAACTTAAGGATCTCTTAATTGTGTATATTACTGTATTCAAGTCTCTTGCTAAGGGGCAAAGACCACGGAGGAGACCCCGTATCTATCTATACAAGGGGTGTATTACGATATGATGTAAGAGGCGTTTACATTTCTCTTTACACATATACACTAATAATATTATCCTCATTCCTGGAAGTCTCGGACAACTAAAATAGCTATACGAATAGTTAGGAATACGCGTTACTTTTTACTCTTCACTATTCGAGTAACCTAGATACCAGGACAATCAAGCAACTTGTCCCAAATTTTGTTAAATAATTATCTGCAGTGTGTAATCTTACGAAGTAATGGCAGTGACTTTTACGTACGACATCACCTCTTTGCCGGGATATATATAGCTGTCTGGTGCGAGCAACTGCAAGGTAGACCTTCTAAAGGGTATATGGGCGCTAAGCTAAGGATTTGCATACATGACCTGCTTTGAGAATGCCGAAAAATCCATCGTGTTCCTAATAGGCTGTGGACTGTGTCCTCTCTCCAGCGATGTTGCAGTACCATATATACCAAAGAAATTCTTTCATGTTTTTTAATAGGTTGCCCTAGGTGCCGAATATATACATACTAGCGTAGCAAGTGAAGCTTTTAAGTAGCATTCACGTATATTGTTTCCACAGGTCTACTACTTTGATAATAATGGTCGCGGGACTGATTTTATTTGTTCTAGACTTTTAGAGGATGGAAGGATAGTAAGAATGTGCCTCGCTGCTGAACCATGCCTAGTTGTGCCAAAGGATTACTTGTCTATTTTCTACTTTTTGTGCCAATACTTTCGTTGAGTAAAGGCACGTGAAAACTATTCAAGTTCCCCTGATTCGTCGTAATATCAAGCCTGGGAACTGATGTGGCTTGACAGCCCTACAGCACGTCAAATCAGTCTCTCCTGCACTACTTCGGCAAATACCCATGCGTTTGAGTAGAGTAATGCTAAATAACGGGATCAAGTAATCATATATATGATTTAGCTTTCGATTATAACTAGCCCCTCTCGTTTGCGGGAGGATTTTGCAGGTATCTGCTCCTACTGAGATTGGAAAGACAGTTTAGGTAGCATGTCTCTACTTCCGATTCGATACAGACCACTGATAGATTACTCATCGTTGTACAGATATACATTTGTTTCTCAACATTAAAGACACACCCCCCGCCCCTTTTCTCAACCCTCGAGGTGCACGCGATCTATATAGTTTGTCCTACCAATAAATCCCTCTTTCAAGCCACCCCACGCTCTCCCACATGGCAAATCCCTTCCTCTTCGCCCTAGCTGACGGGTTTCACTGCGAAGGATTTTCGACTATCATGCACAGGGCTGAATTCAGCAGTAGCTAGCATAAAAGATAATAATGGAAGCGATAAGAGGGAAATTGGAGGGATTAGCACTTTGCTTGGTGTGCTTGTTATGTCATGTGCTGATTGGTTCGATCTACCTCTCATGCACAAATATGCAAGCTTTCGGAGTGGAAGCCTAACGTCCTTCGTCTTTCCTCGAATCAAACACCTCCAACACAATACAACACCCACCGCAGCAGACTGTAGCTGCAGGTATCAGGTGTTACGAGTTAAACGGTCGGGAAGGGAGGCGTTTTGAGCGGCAGCGGGTTATGCTAGTTAGGGTTGTTTGTCAGATTATGTTGTTGTTCCTGCCATGATCACCCATAATCCATCCGATTTCTTGCAGTTATGCGCGAGTAGATGAACTGTATGGTTTCGGAGCGGTAGTTGTTGCCATAATATTTGGGCGTTTTTCATGATGGGTGCCGGATGAAGGGTGGGGGCTGGTGTGAGGGGTAACAGGTATTGGTTAGAGAGGAAGGTGGGTATCTTGATTCTATTTCCATCTGTCGAAATGAAAACAGGGCCTTCCAAACGGACGGCCGGCACGTTTACATGGGAGGATTCTTGGGACAAAACACACGTAGAAGAAGACCAATACAATCTTGAATTTAGCTGCCAGCCCACCTTCATAGATACTCATTAAAACCCAATATGTTAGCTTGCATATTTACAAGCATATCCAAAAAGAATACTTCCTCCCTAGAGCCGTCTATCATAAGTCTTGCATCATACATATGTAACATTTTAAACCTTTGTCCTTATTTGGTCCATACCCAAAGCCACTTCAAAAATACGCCTCCATTTCTTCTGGTAGGCCCTTCGTCTGGAAATTCCAATCTTCCTTTTCGGACCTCGCTTGCTGTTTGGATGCAGTTTCGCAAATCGTTAGAACGTTCTGGACCCCATTGTGAGAACCGTAGTCCGTGTTTGCGTATTTTGTATCCGAGGAGGAGGACGATGAAAATGGGCACCTATTCTGGTCAGCCAATACTCCGTGAGCTTCAAGACGAGGAGGATCTTACACTGATATAAGAAGAAATAAAACGTCTTGTATCAAATGGTCTCACCAAAAATACTCCCACATCATTGAAAGTTACTAGTAGAACACATGAGACAAGACCGCAGAATGCTTTCAGCCATTGACCATGAGACTTATACGGGTATCGGGGATTATCTCTGTCATAACAAGCTGTTTGAGCCTCCGAGGCATTCCCGTATAGTTTTGCGTCTTCCAGTCTGCGTTTATGTTCAGTGAAGTGAGCGGCGATTAGAGATTTGAGGACTTACGTTTTGTAAAATGACATATAAGTTGCGCATATTACAGCATAAACAATCAGGCAAGAAACAGTACAATTTGAAGCCAGTTCGCTCAATCTCTATTAAGGTATTGGCAAGCCATTTCTTTTGGAGGAAAATCGGGATGACTTACATCACCTGGTGCTCCAGTTCTCCCCATGAACGCTATCAACATCATAACTCCAGTAAAAAGCACAGCTCTTACGGGAACTCCAGACCTTGTTTGTTGCAGGCGCTGTGTAATGAAATCCGGACCAGTCTGCTCTCTCAGCGCTAACGTATGTAGAACTCGACTTGCCACATACATGGAATTGATCGCACAGGTGAAAGAAGAAAACACGAAGACCGCATTGAAGAAATGAGCTGCCATAGGTATCCCCGCTTCAACAACAGCGATCACGAATATTGAGTGAGCTCCAACAGATTGTCCACCCCCATTGATGAAAGGATGGTTCATCGGAACCATAAAAGAAGCCGAGAGAACGGCGATGCAGTACAGAGTGACGATGCGGATGTTGATTTTCCGGGCAGCCATTTTCATCGACTCGGCATCCGGGAGCGAGGTAGATTCTGAGGCTGTTGCTACGACGATATCCATTCCCACATATGCAAACATTATTCTCACAAACGCGGTCCTGTAAATGTTAGACGGCGAGGAGAAGAAGCTGTAATCTTTTTTAAACTAACCATACAGCCAGAAAGGTGCCGACTTGGCCCTCAATAACACGCTGGGTGTTTCCATCTTTGCCTTTGACGGGATAATGATGCTTGAAGAAGGAATAAGGCATTTTCCAATCTGAGGATGTTAGCCATTAGGATTTCTTCGAGTGAAAACCCATAACTATTATCAAACACTTACACTTGGGTCCTAAAACTTGGTCATAGTATGCATCCTTGCGTGCTGGAACACGTCAGTAAAAATGTAGAAGTTTTCATGAGATCAGGTGAGACAAACGTTGGATAGTGTCCAGACATAGCATCAGCACAATAAGCATAACGATAAAAGTCAACTTGAAGGAGCCGAAAAGATACTCAAATTCGCCAAAGTACTATCGGAATTAATGAATTTCAAATTGGCTCAAAGAATTGAGGGAATTACCTTCACCGGGAGCATATTCAGACAGACAACTATAACCAGAAACAAGGCAATCCAGACGGCTGGGTCCACTTCGCCTCCAGTTTTCCAATTCAAATACGTTCTTCCATCGTCGTATTTGAAAGCGACCGTATTTGCTACGGCCACAAGTTCATCGGCTGCGAGGATGGCGTAGGCAAACCAATATACCCACCCAACGGCAAAACCAACCCCTCGGTCGAGATAACGTCTTGGAAACTCCATGACTGGGGCATTAACAGGCATTAAAGCAGTCATTTCACCTATACAACTTATAACCGATGAAATGACGGCACCAACAAGGACGTAAGCGAGAACTGCTCCCCCAGGACCCGCCGATGCTAATGATCGCCCAGAACCCAAAAACAGCCCATTACCAATGGTTCCGGAGAAGGCTATCATGTTGATATGCCTTTCCTTGAGAACTCTCCTGCATACCTATGTAAGCTGGATTTGCAGTACAAATATTCTACATTGCTCTTACCACAAAGCTTCCCCACGTATCTCCTTGCGATCCTCCACATAAGCAGGTTCATCGATAGAGGGGGCTCGCATTATCGGTTCAGGGCTTGCTGTTGATTGACTCGGGGCGCCCTCAAATTCGTGCTCGAAGACTTGCGGGTAAACTGCCTGGGGCTTTTCGTGATCCATCATGGTGATTATGATGTTGTCAAATTCACGACCCCGTCTGGCGGACCTTGAGCGAGATACAAGTAGGTGGAAGAAATCGGGCGTACTATAAGATCGACACCCCCCCAAGCAGCAGCCCCTTGGTGACGGTCAAGGATATATTAACGGGTGCGCCCCAAAGGCACAGCCCTGACCAGAGCCCTGAGCGTCCAAAGCTGTACTACAGTAAGACCGGGGAAAATCAAAGCATGGTCTGTACGCCATAGAATGATCCCTACGAGTGATCTGTTACACGGAAACAATATTATGTGGCTGCACCTCATTCCTATCATATTTGGGGACGGCATCCATACAGGAGCGATCGAGATGGAGGTCCCCGGTGCTCACACAGGACCGGAGTGTGGTCAGGAGAGGGGCGAGGAAAGACAACTGATGCAACTCGGAGACATGCCTGGCGACCGAGCAAAGCCAGGCCATCGAAGACTACAGTAGACTGAACTGAGTACTCGGAGAGATAACGAATTCGATAATGGCAATGCCTGCATTTACCGTATTAGGACGATCACGTACTGTAGGTATTGAAAGAGGCACTTCATGCAGGAAGCGAACGAGGTACAAAGGTGCACTCGTAACTCTCCGAGTAAGTGACCAGAATGTATAGCTGAAGCTGCTCCCGACTCTGTAGATAAGATGATCTATGAACAAGAGAGGATGCGATGCCTCCGTTTGCCCCGCATGGTTGGATTTTGCCGGGTGAGAGACTAAGAGTGGTGTTTTGGCCCCAGGATTTTCAAGGTTCTTTTTAAGCTGTGTGACTAGTGAGACCAGCTGTGCTCAATTCGGCTCTTTCCGTCCTCTATCCGTCTTCTAAAGCGACCCCCTTTTGTGAGTGGCCCGAGGCTCGGCTGCCAAGCTTTACAACGGCTAGGGCCCCTGAATGAACGAACGCCTCTCCCAGCGTATGAGAAAACCCTCTAAGTCAACAACCAAGACCTTATCCTTCGCCGACTTGTATGCTTCCAATTCGCGAAGCGCGTACGAGATCATGATCTTGCACCCAGGAACCGGTGCAGGATATATCAATATACAGAATGCAGAAATGCTTACCGAGCGAGAAATCAGTGGGCTAGAGGCAAATTTAAAGGCTAATGGTCTCATAGCTTTGGACTCGAGAAACATGAAAACCGAGATACTGTCAGATTATAGCTGTGGTGTCTAGTGTTACTTGTACAAGTAGCCTGCCTTGTTGGTACAAATTATCGCCGGCAAGTCTTTGACATCTTGTACAACAAGTGCAACCGAGATGTGCAATCTCCCTCAATCCTCACAACACAGAACGAATCCTAAAAGCGTTGCCAAAAAGGTAGCTCGGTGTCTTTCCATGGATCATCCACGAAGCTATTGCTAGGTTGGTTGTATATAATTGCTGCTTCTGTAGGTAGCTAGCAATGTTCTACACCACCCAGGACAAGGCTTGTAGTGGAACTTCAGCATGACACCCTACGGAGGACTGAGCGGTCCTTTGAACGCCTTTCTGTATTAGAGCACCGCCGTAGCTGTTCGGGAACCCATAGACTCTTCTGGCTGTCTTGCTCCCCTGTTCACACGAGGGATTGCAGCCACACAGGGTCCGCATCCCCTTCATAGCCCACCCTCCAACCCGGCATTTTGGCGCTAGTTGACGGCGGCTGCCTTCGTCATGAACGGGACGGCTTTTCAGTTACTAACGGGAAACATTGCTACAACAATCTAACTTCTGCTCTGTCGAACTTGAACTTACTTAAGACTGTGAAAAAAGAGCGTCTCAGACGTTAAGCAGACCGCCGATGTGGCCCGGCATCGAAGCCAACCCTGGCCACAAAATTCCCCGCAGCCAGCAATGGCGGCGCCCCCTCCAGCCGCATCGTCACTCTTTTTAAGACTCACGAATTCGTGGAAGCTTTTATCACTTCGGAGCGATATCGACAGCATCATTCTAGAGCTTCTGGGCCAATTTTCTCTTGAGAAAATTTATTCAGAGGGGGACAAGGAAACTTATCAACACTTGGTGATTACATTGATTGCCCAACTCAACGCGATATTTCACATACAACGCCTTTCACTGCCTTCCGAGAACTTGCAGGTCGGGTGGTATCTAGGATTCCTAGTTTCTTGGGAAGTTTCTCTGCGAACCATAGAATTTGTCCTTCAGACGGTGGTAGAAGGGCGAGAAAGCTTATGGGAGGTGGAGGTTTTGAGAAATAAATACCTGGCCGAATTTCTGCTCTCTGCCCTCCGAGTTCTTACACTACACCCGAAAGCACCAGCAAACCAACGAGCCAAGGATCGACGAGATCGCTTCAGCCGTATCCATCGGTCTCTGGAACGTGTGTTTGACAGTTATGGAGGGGACAAATCATTCCTTCTGTTGGTATGTAAGGAGTGCACCGATTCTTTGCGAACCGACCCAGAATCACTTGGACTCCCTTCAGGCTTGAAATATGAGATGCCTAATTTGGCTTCGGAGTTGGTATGTTTAAAATCTACGTTGTTTCGATCGTCCCCTTTGTGCTAAACTAACTAACTTTCCAAAACCAAGTATCCTCTTCCTGATTGCCTTTCATCACACTTCATTTCATCTCTAGTGACACCGAACGGGTTCCAAGGCGACTGGTTAGTACAGTTTCTGGCTCTTCGAGATATATCCCACTTCGTGGTTGCAGCTTCTGTTCAGTATAAAGTCAATAGGGAGACTCGAGATGTTCGCCTGCAGGCCTCCTCGGCGAGGTCACGCAATGCGATTTTGCTTGCTCTCGATAACATGCGGATACCCGGGCAATTATCAAAATCAGATTTGATATCCACTTTTAGCGAGATATTCAGGGTCATTCTACCTGAGACTCCGAGTCTCATAAGACGAATTTCGACAAACTCCCATCCAGATGAGACTGAAATCGACGCTATAGATACTCTGTGTACCAAGCTTGGGGATAGACAAGTGATAGCTCGAGTTAGTGATCGGGAGATGATGCATGCAATGTCAGAAATCAGTCGGAATATTGCCCTTCTTGATGATCCCAGTGGCCTATTTAGAGCCGCACGTCCAAGGTTATATGCTGTAAACTGTGGGAGCTGTCATATATTTGGAGATACACATCTTCAGAACTTGGGGTATACAAGATTTCCAGTACGTCACATAACCCGCTTCTTCTTTTCAATGTTCTTTGCAAATAGACTTGCGCCTGTGGCAAGCGCCCAAGAAAATGGCGGTCTTAAGACAACACCTTTACCAGATATCAAGTGAAAAGGTTAGGGAGAGCAATAGAAAAAGCTTGGAAAGGATTGGAAAAATGCAAATCCCATATTTCTATTCTTTCAACCCTCTCCGGGCCAAACTTAACACACTCTCGACGTTACAGCGGTACGCAAATCGACAACAGTAACTCAAGCGCAGGCATAGAGTTTGCTAATACATATTCTTGATAGTCCGATTTGGAAGAAAACCCGGATGTAAAATTACCTGCCGAATCAACTTGCGCTGCTTGTGGAGGGCCAATAACTATGATGAGAGAAATCTCAGCAATAAGACAAACATGGGAAATTTTGAAGCCACTTGAGCCGAACGCCGATACGATCAACGTGGAAAGACATTTGCCCACGCAATTCCAACTCTCCCCGCCAAAATTGGAGACAGGGATGCTCTTCAATGCATCTTACAGCAGCATTCTTGCCAGTGGTCACGCTGCTTCTCCACGCCACCCCTCTCCTGAACGTTCCCGCATCATACCACCCACATTATTGTCAACACCCGTATCCCCTGGGTTCCGATTACCCTCAGATACATCTCGCTATGACTTGTCTGACTCCGGTTATGGCAAGGAAACCCTACAAACGGACCCACAACGATCGGATTCAGTGGTATCGCCAGGTCCGCTCTCCCCTGGTCCGCTTTCCCCTGGTATAATGTCGAGTTCTGGACCCAGTCAGAGTCGGTTCGATCAATCAGGCTCATCAGTTTCTTTTGAACCGGTTCTCCCTTCGCGGAGCCGAACAATTCCATTAGTTGCACCGCCTGATAAAGGCAAGTCCAAATGGAGACCGAAATTCGGTTCTCGGAGAGAATCGACTGTGGGCTCCGTAGATACAAGCTCTCTTTCTTCGTCGACCCTCGAAGGCCAGAAACTTGAGGAAATCTCGCTCAAAGAGCTAATAAATCCACCCAAAAATAGGGCAAGGGGTAAAGGTGGCAAAATTCATATCAATGTGTCGCTATCTCAAAACTCGACGTACGCGCTTTTTTGGAATCACTCCTCAGTTTATGTATGGGACATTGGCTTGTCCCCGCCCGTACTGGGAAGAGCCATCGCAACTGAGAGCACCTGTGTCTTAGCAGCGGTCACCAAAGTGCATTTAGCTTACATAATGGGTACTCGGGGTCAGAAGCTCACGGTAGGTGATATATTTTGACGTAGCTGTCTGCCACTGGTGCTAATTCTCTTTTCAGCTACGAATTGTGAATCTTCTTCAGCCTAATGTTTCAGCGGTAGATTATAGAATGCCTTCTACACTCTGGTGTCGAAGTATAGTCATTTGTCCCAAAGAAAACTATGTCGTCGTTGGATTTGATAACTCAACTGTTCGACTATTCTCGACCAGCAACTCTCAGGAACCCAGAGAAGATCACTTACACATTCGCTATCATACCGAATGTAAGGAGTGTCAGCCAGTCGAGACTGTGGCATTTTCAAATGATGGCCTTGTCCTTCTTGCAAGTACCAGGAGCCCTAAAAGTGGAATGATTCAGGTTTACCTTTGGCGATTCCCCTTCTTGACTTTCGAAGAGGTCTCTACATGCCGATATCAGGTACCATTACATGAGTCTGAAGATGGTGGGATCTCATCAGCAATTTATCGATCTGGATCGGGAGGTGAAGATAATTTGATTTGCCTTACCAGTTGGACCCAATCAGGAACACCGATACTTGTGCAACCTCAAGATGGCAATCGAACGGATATAAGGACGGAAATCTCAAATCGCCAAACTCGCCTGGGGAACCGCATACAGACAGCTGCGTTTTCTCAAAGCGGAAGGGAGCTGGGTTTGGTCAATAACAAGGGGGATTTATACAAGATATCTAACCTCAATTCTGCCCCGATGGATATCAAAAAGATTGCGACTTCAAGAGAGTTGACGGCAAAGTCAGAATCTTTCGCAATGTCATTCATGACTCTATCCGACGAGGAAAATATTATTTTAGCCTGGGCTGATGCGTCGAAGGGCGTTGGATATGTCAAAAAGATACCAACGGCTTCAGGTGTGAGTACATCCTCTTGTCATCCTAGAAAAAATGTTTCTGACTATTTTCATTAGACCGGATCTTTCACGCCAGCAACCCCGAACGTTGCTCAAGTGTTTAATCAGCTTCCCCGAGCGATTCCCGAATCTCCAAAATATGAATTGGAGGCGGATAGCAGCCATCCCAAAAAGGAGCCTGCAGAATTGGTATCACCCGATACACCTTCGACCTTCAAAGCGATGAGAAACACCTTTTTCTCTGGTGGCTGATGATGCGCCATTTTGTTTTCTGCAGGAAGTCGAAGCAAGAGGCTACTGTTGTAGTGATAAGGCGGCACGATGATCGAAACTGCATTACGAAATGGGTGAAGGAGGGTTCCATGGTAAACTCGTTGCATTTCTTGTCACATTTTTGAGGTAGAAGTTCACGATATCGCAAGGTTTATATTGTGAAAATAGATAAAAGGTTTCAAGGCGGGCATTTTGTAAGGCGGAATATATCCAAATATTGCATAAAGGGCATTGAATGGCAGCTGGAGGGGGCTTCCACGAGACTGGTACTAAGTACCACTTCTTCTTTCCTTCTTCTTAACTTATATAATCTTTAACTAAAATCTTAATACAAAAATCACTACATCATATTTCCTATGCAGTTCTAAAACCTCGTCTTGTTGTTTTGTAATCTTACAGTGGTATATTACTCTCACAGATTCTGTTCTGCATTTTTTAGGATATACGAAATGTGGTGGCTATCATGGTTTGCCATTTAGTACTATAATACAGGTACTGGAGCAGTATTCTGGTATGAACTTTGGCGGAAATCCCCTACTATTCAAGTATGAGCTGAATGTGACGGCTACATAAATTAGGACTACCATGTTATAGTAAACCAAGGTCGTATTTGATGCCTCCAATAAAGCATTAACCTTTGCTTATTATTCAAGAAAGAAATATACAAGGCTAAAACACCTATCGAGCGCTCGCCACATAAAGTCTTCACATAGTACTGGAGTTGAGGTCGAAAAACGGTCCAGACACAAGAACTTTGCATTCTAACCTCTTGCTTGATCATTCTACAAGAGATTAATTTTTTGAAGACTTAGAACCTTGTTTTGTGACAGCGTTATATACTCTCATCAATACATAGTATTTTATAATCCAATTCATTCCATAGTTATGTGCTCAAACACTCGTGACGAGCTATTGCCTACTCTGTCATAGCAAACGAGCCCCATAACAAACAAAGCTCCACAGTTTCTTGGCAAGCTCATCTTGTCGGATCTGGGGGTTTAGATTGGATCTACACCCGGGGGGTTTTCTGAGCGGTTCGATTCGTGGGATCGTAAATCTTACATATGACTCAGCACACAACACGGCATTGACATTTGAGAAAGGTCAAGTCAGGAGTTGAAGTGAAAGATCATTCAGAGAAAATATACACCAAGGTTAGCGAAGACTGCCCGATACATTTTGCTTAGTGGCAGCGGCTTATAAGAATACCTCCGATACAGCTCCCTAGGTCAAACTCACCAAGAAATGGCCTCGGAAATTCCCTCAATATACACCCCTCTCCCAACAAAAACCTCAATCCGTGTTCTTCTTCTCGCTCCAGGACCCCCAGAAGATGAAATCCACGCCTGGCTTCTCCCTATAAACCTTGATGCAGACCATAAATTATTTCCATCTACAACGCCACGACCAACAGATTCCATCTCCGTCGCCCGTGGAAAAACAACTTTTGGCACCGAGCGCGGATTCATCCTTCCTATTGATATCTACTTCGATGATGACAATGACTCGACACCTATGCATCCCTTTCAACGCTACACAGCACTTTCCTACGTTTGGGGAAGCACTGATAATCCGGAGTACATCAATCTCGATGGTGACAGATTTGCTGTAACCCGGAACTTGTACGGGGCATTGAAGTCGTTGAGGAACAGGAGCAAGGGAAAGTGTTTGTGGATTGATGCAATTTGTATCAACCAACAAGATTTTGAGGAAAAGATATCGCAAATTGGACTCATGAAACGAGTTTATAGACAAGCTGAGAAGGTTGTTGCGTATGTACCGTTGAATGAGGTGGACCGGGAGAATATTCCGGAGCTGGTTTCGCAGATCTGGGGTTCGAAAAGGAAACTCGAAGAGGCCAGTAAAAGGAAAGAGAGCGTGAAAGCGAAATTGGAAGTTGAGGGAGAAGAGAAACTCCACAGTCAGACCGGAGGTAGGAATGAAGAAATAAGTTTGATACCAATACCTGATCTTAAACCGACCATGGTCGACATAGAAACTAAGGGGAACCTTGACTCTGTTCACAGTATCAGAGAAGAAGCTCATATCCAACAAAAACTCAGAAAATTACCGGAAAACGCCCAATTCCTCGAGGATTTCGGTCTCCCTCCAGTCGACAGTCCACTCTGGGCTTCCTGGCGTCGATTTTTCGCATCCCCATATTTTCGACGGGTTTGGATCTTGCAAGAATTTGCACTGGCGAGTAAGCTAGGGTTCTGTATAGGTAGCAAAATTCTTGATATGGAGCCCGTTATTGTAGCTTATCATTTTGTCAAAGAGCACAGTGGCGCTTTCAACGCGCATTACCTAGGGCACTCGCATGAAGGTGATCCAGAAGATTTATCACGCTTGGCTACAACTGGTGGTTTAGGGCTTGAGATGATGTTTATGGAGAGAGTTCTGGCCAGGGAAGAGAATTTGGCACAGGGGTTGATTGAGAAGCTGAGACGTATACGGAGCTTTGATGCGACGGATCCCAGAGATAAGATATATGCTCTATTGGGATTAGCGAATGATGGAGACGAATTCGCGGAGCATACTAGTTATGCTCATGATGAAACGCCAGCGAAGGTATTCACGAGATTTGCGAGAGTTTTTATTGAGAGAGGTCATGTGTTTGAAGTCCTACTCCAAGCTGGGTTGGGTTCTTGCGAGACGGGTTTGCCTTCATGGGTTCCGGTAGGTTAAATGGCCATTTGATCAAAGGAAACTCAACTCAAAGACTAACGAGACGAACATACAGAATTGGGCGAGTTCTTCCGAAACAACAGGAACCCTTCCATCACTTGAGAACAATTCTTCAAAGCAAACCAAAAAAACACAAATACTCCCTAGCAATAATTTACTCATCCACGGTATTCTCACCGACTCAATCAGCCATGTTAGCCAGCCTTTCACTCAAATCCCTACGGAAACTTCAAGCGCACCTCCCTCAGGGTCGAAACTTATCGACATCGTCCGCGGCCTTGTGAAAGCCTTCATTCTCGTTCTCAGCAACTACCCAAAAACAGAATCAGTGGATGGAGTATTCGATCTTGTATTCCGAGTACTAGTGCAAAAGGAGACCACTTCTGAAGCCACCGACAACGCCGAAACGAGAGGCCTCAGAATTGGCTTCGGTGCCTTCCTTGGTCTAATGAAAACGTGGGGAAGCAAAATAGCAGATCTCGAGAGGGGCAGACTACTGGTGGTAGACTGCAATTCGCCTGAGGAATCAAGAATGTTTAATCAGTTTCTTCAAATGGCATTCCAAACCACTGCGTATAAACGATTTTGTATTACGAGGAATGGACGCGTGGGATTAGTCCCTTATAGGAGTGAGGTTGGAGATTCGATGGCTATATTTGATGGGTGCGATTCAGAGTTTATCCTTCGTGATATGAGCGACCATGCAAATGGAGAGGAACATGAACGTAAGAGGTATAGGCTTGTTGGTAGCGGAAATATGAAGGGTTTAAAAGAGGACGGAGAGACTTCAATTATAGCTGAGATCGAGCAGGAGATTATATTAGTTTGAGAGGCACATGTGCTACATAGCTATATGATAGCAACAGTTAAGTCGAGGTTTTCTTCTAGTAAATCAAGGAATTTTGGTCAGAAGGGCATAAATTATAATTTCGTAGTAGTAAAAAGGGCAGTTTGTTATGATGTTGATTCCATTCCCATTATGCCACACATGTTTCATAGCCTTGACCAAGAAATCTAAACCCTCCTCTAGTTCGCTATCGGGAGCAAGCCCAGAATCAAGAGATAAAGGGCAATACATCTTTAACCGAATGCTTCCATTGAAAAGCCCTCAATCCTCGCGTGGCGTCGCTGAACGCAAATGTGATATATATGGAGGTTGGTATGGATACTCTTCGTGATAGTAGAGTTATTCACTTATAGTGCGAGTCTCGATTGATATCAGGAGACCGAATTAACACGGCTCTGCCATCACGTCTCAGCAGAATAATACAAACAGTCAAAACCTCAACTCCCATGGCATCCAGAAGTTTCTGTGGACAATCTGGCAGTTTCTCCTTTGGTATCTAAATATTCATGAGCCTAATATCATTTATCATGAATTCTTGGAACTTACAAGTAACAACACATCTTTGTATAGGCATGGATTCGGATACTTCTGTACTTGCGGTACTGCAGGATAGTCCCCGGTGGCGATAAGTTCGGATAACCAAGACATGAGCTCATCGTCTTGTGGTAAAACAAGATTTTCGTTCATTGTATGCAATATTTCATCAATGTAAGCATCCAGATATAAAGGATAAACCATAATTTGGCATGCCTTTCCTTTAATGTCGGAAACTTTCTTTTTCGAACGTGTCCCAATTAAAGGGGAGTGTGGGTAGAAAAATGCATCCCGACCTTGTAAATCCGTTGCATTCAGATTACTTCGGTTAGCAAAGAAGGGGATAGTCATCGTGAACTCCTTAGATTCTCCGAGCAAGGTCTCCAAGAGTGACCATCGAGCTGCGATGATTAGGGGAGTTCTTCCTTCTGTGTCTTCTGCGTTGAAATCTACTCCGTGTTTTGCCAATTCATCTACGATGTTGTAATGTCCCTGTGCAGAGGCCAAGTGAAGAGCCGTCCAGCGCTCTCCCCAATTGGTGCTACATACCATATCGACACGGGCGCTGTTCTGTAAGAGGCGTTTCAAGACTTCCTTGTGTCCGGTGAAAGCTGCCAGATGCAAGCTCGTTACATTACCAGGAAAAGTCCGGTCAACCTTCTCCCCGTGGTTCAGGAGCATCTCCGTTAACTCAGGAAGATTGAACACTACCGCCTTGAACAGAGCTGTAAATTTTCCCAGGGGGTTTATACCAAAGCAATTTGACAGACTTAGAACCTTTTCTTTTAGCCTACTTTGCGTGAATGTTTCGAAAAGTGTGTCATTCTGTCGGAAGAGCAGTGAGTCACTGACTACGAGAGTGAGCCCCTTGGAATGTTTGTTGCGGACGAAATTCAATATCTCACTCGAGAGTGAGTGTGAAATTTCCTTACTTTCAACCATTTTCATCCAGGCTCTGCAGGAATAGTGTAGTAGAGGGAAATCTGTAGCCATACTGTTGTACAGGGCTTCTTCCATAGAAAGGTCTCCGGTTTCATTCTTCGATTCAAAGTCAAGAAAAGAGTCCATTGACAAATATTTCATACAAGTCCTCAACACTTCCAAGTTGCCGTCTGGAAAGAGGTCGCGTTGCTGAAGAAGATACTCCTGGATGCTATAATGTACCAGGCGCACAAAATTGTTCTCGTCAATGAACACCAGGCCAGCGCAACTTGTTACCAGGATATCTTTCGGATAAAGATCGTCGGTATCGACGATGTTGTCTTCTTCGTCGAGCTCCATTGCAGATATCGCATGTTGCATCTCATCAACCTTCAATGGTCTTGATGAAAAGCTTGCCCATAGTAAAACGCACCTAGCAACATCAGCCTTTCGTTCGTCTTGGCCTTTGAAAATTCTTTTTACAGCTTCCTCATAAGTAGCCCATATACTTCTTGGTAATGTAGTCAGGGTTCGAAGTAGGTGTTTTACACGAAGTTCTGCTGCAAGTGCTTCTATGTGAAAATGGGCGAGAAGGAACCTTATTTAATGTTATTAAATACTCACACGGCACTTTTGGGAGCTTTAAACTTACATTCCATCGGTTTTCTTGGTCACTCCTTCGACGATTCTCTCCGATAAGCCTTGATGTTGTTTACACAGACGAAGTAAATTACTCTTGGTATTGATCTGAGCCCGAAGATAAATTCGAATATCTTCATCGCTACCCTTGACCCGAATCTTAAGAGCATTCATGAAATATCTTGAGATGTCTTCTCCCATATAGCGAGAGCTACAAAAAAGATGTACGCGGCCAACCATTTGTCGGATCGTTCTAACTAGATCAACTCTCACAGCGCTATCACATTCATCCAGTGCATCGACGATGACATGAACTTTTTCGAAGGAGTCAAGTGCTATGCTGATCATTTCTGATAACACATCAGCTTTCGTTTGTCTTCTTATCCGGGAGAAGGTGCTCTGATGTTTTTCGATGACACTCAATGGGAGCCTCAAGCAACCCTCAAACAACTGCCGAGCGATGCTTCCGACTAATTGCTCCAGTGTCTGAGTACCTCTCTCTGCGTAGTTGCAATACAAGAATGCAACGCCAACATTCTCCTGCCTAGACTTTGTTTTTGTGTAATTGACAACCGAAGATCTAAACATGGTTAGCTGGTAAAAATAATATAATGCGGAGTTTCGGACGCAAGAATGGTTTTTCCAGCACCAGCTGTTGAGCGTTAGCCTCTCAGAGATCTTGAATCTCCTGGTCATACTCACGGCCTCCCGACGCCCATAGGACCTTGTTTTTTCCATTAACCCAATCCTTAAACTCCTGTGTTTCAAATAACCACAACCCAGTTCCCTCCTCACGCCTGCTGAATGTCTCTTCCTGCTTGGAGTTATGATCGAGTGTTGACATCCAGTTTAGTATAGTCTGTGTTTTCTCATCTTCGCAGATTCGACAATCAGCAATTTGCTTCTTGTGGTGAGAAGGTGTACTCCTTACCTGCTTGACTAGTGACCAGGTGATCCACTCCACGAGAGATATGATCAAGTTTTTCATTAAACATAGGGATTGTCGATCTATGACTAGTTAGTTTACATGAAGCCTTTAAATATGACAAAATCAAGAGAGATACCCACAGTTGCATACTTTGCATCGCTAAAACTAAGTTACTATTGACATGACCAATACTTTCTTGCAACTTTAGAATCGTACTCTCCCGGAACGGATATACAAGTCGACCTTTCACCTCCTTGAACTTCTCACTAAATCCAATATTCCGAGTCCCAGCTGTTCCCGGTACGTCAAAATCTTTGATTTTCCCCAGCACTTCTGAAAACTCCATGATGCTCTCCTCGCAGTCCTCTATCTTGCTTGAAATATTTTCAATTTGTTTCTTAGAGAAGATCGTTGTGCTAATAGGATCCTTGAGCGTTTCCAAAGTCCCTGTGAGACTTTTTAGAGCCGACACCATCCTTTCAATGTCCTTCCGTTTGTCTTTGTAGGACTCATAATATTGTATGAGTCCCTTGCAGACTTGCAGGCTGAAGGAAATTACGCCAACTGCGCTCCCAATCATACCAATGACCTCTGCCATCCTCGGGTCCTTCCAGGTATTTTTCTGGGATTAAAGGCAAAATAAGGCTGACGGCTTAGGCTTTACGCGCAGGGCTACTCGGTTCTCTTGGGACAAAATAACGTGGCTTTGGTAGTAGACCCGAGATGTATGAGACAGATCACAGTGGTGTGAAATCCTGGTAGATATAGATTGACTGACTAGAGAAAACTAGACGGACCTTTGATTCTGGGAAGAGGATTGAAGGTGTTGGATTTAGCTGCCTGCAGCCTGCAGCCTCTAGCTACTTCAGTACTACTAGGGTGATTCTATGGTAAGCGATAGCAGCTTCGTTGGCCAGCGTTCGGCAAATGGCACTCGATTCCATAGATTCCATAATTCCATTCTATAGAATTTTTTCAGAGGTTCTTATACTGTAAATAGAACAATTATTTCCATCGAATAGGCTCTGGAATTCCGGAGGGTTTCTGACTACAGTAATCAGATGGGAGGAGTGAATATCAATTAATCGTGTATAATTAAATACCCTTTCTATAATTTGTTCGCATATGCTATTAAAAGTAGTGTTATAGTAGAATTGTAATAGTCCCGACCCACCTGCACCTAGGCAGCTATTAAAATGAAGTTAGTCACGTGTGTTACACACGTGATTACTACAGGCTTAGTCTAAATGGGTGGTTTCTATTGGCCTATCGTACTGGAGAAACATTTCCCGGGTTATGTGATTTTGTTCCATAGCATGCCATGAAACTACCTTAAATGGACTAGTATATTCTAAAGTTATAAATGGCTTGGAAAATATTCCTTTGGGGGGCTGGTATGGAATGGAATTACAGATCTCGAACGCTGTCGTTGGAAGTAATCGTAAACAAGCACACAAAGGATTCGATTAGTAGCGCGTATAATCGAATGGAACAGCTGCAGTTTTGTATTGGTGTGGTGAATATCCCATGGTTTTGATATGATATAATATGTGTAATATTGGGTAAAGGAAACAGGTTCCAACGTATAATAATATTCAAGATAAAAATCCAGGTACTTGAACAAGGTAGAGTGAAGCTCTACCTGATTAGATCCGCTAAAAGAGTGTGTAATTTATCGCAACTGTTGAGCAATGGATCGGGGTATAGAAGCGTTGAGTATTATACAGCCGGTCCTACGGTACACATATAGAGATATTCTGCTAGCTGCCGGTAGGGGCTCTGCCTAACCACTTTTAGACAAGAATAGCTTATGTCTCTACTAGGACGGAAAAAATCTACGAGTTCATATCGCTAAGACTCGGGTTTAAAATATAGATTCTTTACTCTATCGCTTCCAGAGTATATTCTTGTAAATAAATCGTGCACTCCAGAGTGGATATAAGTGAATGCGATAACTAAGTCAAATTGAGACTTAAATACTTGAAACCCCTATCTGGTTAGTTAAACCACTTCGAAAACGTTATAAAAATGGAGATCTTTTACTCCATTTTGAATGCACCGTTTTCCGCTACCTCTGTCGTATGGAAGGGATAGAAGCAAGCATGGGTTTAGAGGACTAGATTACTAGTTCATTTCCGTCCCGTTAGGGCATGCTCAACAGCATCACACTAGTCTTAGGCTGATCATTTGACGCAAACTAGAAAATGATTAATGAATAATGTGGGGCGGTTTGCTACAGCTTCCTCCGATCCTCCAGGAGCAGGTCACTCATCAGACCTGAAAAGTCAATAGGCGATATTAAGCGAAAAGACAGTAAGGGGGCTGACTGACTATCCAGAAGACCACTTCCAAGCAATACCTCACTAACAAAACACCCAAACCCTCCCATCTCACCTCAAGTAAAAGCTTCCCCCTCCCCTTCCTCATCAACCCCCAAAGCCACCTTCCCAAACATCGTCCCCTCCTCCAAAAGCCTATGCGCCTCCTTAAGATTCCCCAACGTAAACTTCATCCGTTTAGTAAGATGACACTTAACAACCCCCCCATCAACCAACTCCTTCATCTCCGTAAAGATCTTCTCATAAAACCCCACATCCGTCCCATGATACGCCCTCGTGCCCAGCCAACACCACGCAAAAGTCATAGATTTCGACATAAACTTCGTGCCATACATACTAAAATCCGCCTGCACGATCGAACATACCCTCGCAAAGGGGGCTGCAATCTCCCCAATTACGTGGATATATTGCTCCGTTCGGCCGAGGATATAGACGTACTTGATCGGAATATCCAGGTTCAATTCTTTGACTTGTTTCTGTAGATCTTGGTGATGGTTAAGAACATGCGTCGCACACATCTTCTTCGTAAACGCCACCGTCTCCGGCCGCGACGCGGTCGTAACAACAACCGGCAGTTCCAGCACCGAACGTGCGATTTGACTAGCTACTGCACCGACACCGCCTGCACCATTGATAATGAGGATTGCGGCTCGCTCCCCTTTTCTGATGCCGAGACTTTCCACGAGAGAGACGTACGCGGTGGCGTAGGTCAGAGGCATCGCGGCTGCCTGGACGAAATCGAGAGTCTTCGGTTTGAGTCCGCATTGTTGTTCATCGACGAGTTGCAGTTCCGAAGCGGCGCCTTGCAGGGTGGGATTCGAGACGTAGAAGACTTCGTCGCCGGGCTGGAAACGGGTACACTCGGGGCCGGTCTGGAGGACTATTCCTGCTCCGTCCATGGCGATGATGTGTGGTGCTTTTGGGACATGTTCGTAATAATCTGGTGGGGTTAGGCTCGCTTGTGCTCAAAGTTTGGGATTTGTTGACGTACCAGGAGCATCGTCGTATTTTCCTTGTCGGATTTTGCAATCGATTGGATTTAGTGAAGTTGCTTTTACCCTTCGAGGCTGTTAGCTTTCTGGTATCTTGTTGACTGGACGTGGGTTGGGACATACTGGACGAGTAGATATGTGCCTTGAGGACTCTGCGGCTCGGGGACTTCTTGGGCAACCAAGTTCTCGACCGCTCCATAGGAATTGACTCCTATAGCTTTCATGGTTGTTATGTTTGACTTTCTTGACCGTTAAATGATTCTGGTATTTCTTGGGTGATGTGTGAAGTAGAGAGCCCTGGAGCGCAGCCACTCTCACTTTTATAGACTCACAACCCCCAGAAGACACCCCACAATCCCCTCTTCAACTAGCAAAGTGAATCCAAGGTCTTTACTCATCTCAATTTTCTCCTCGGCATGCTTCGTTACTCATCCTAAGACTTCGATCGGTGCTATGAAGTTGAGATGTTCAAATATCTCGGCAAATTTATGATTACTAAACATGCAATTAGATGACTTTCTACTGCAACTTGATTTTTACAGTAGTCTGCCGAGGGAACGAGAACCTCGATCACCGATTGATTAGATTGAATTTATACCACCCCAGGCCGCAATCCGGGGTAGTAAGGGGTAGTAAAAGCGGAATACAGTAGTCTGCATGTAAAGACCACATGAACTCACCAATGAGAGCCAAAACGGCCACCTCTTGAATAAAGAGAACCAATGCATGTATGTTAAACAATAATCATTACCATAAAACTCATTTGAAGTTAATCAATTATCCCTTGATCTCGCACCAGGTACATTGGGTCAACGAAACTGAATCCAATCCACATTCCATATGAAACCCTCAAGAATCCATTACGCCTATCCCATACCCATCCCAACTCCTATTTCCCTTGTGCACTATTCCCGTAAGACGCATGCCCGTATATGCCTTCCCTTCCCTTCTTTTCTCCATTACGTACACCCACATCCTTGGAATGGACCCCCATAACAAGTCCCATTGACCCCATCACAATTACCGCAGGGCCCCAGAATCACCCCACAAAGCGTTTGACATGGGCAACCTCGTAGATCACTAGTAGTGCAACTCCCGAGCGAGGCCGTTTGACTATTAAACCCGTTACAGCCTGGAGCATCGCAATTTCCTATAACCGCGTTTGAAGGACAGGTAGAGGTTGAAGTAGAGGTGGGTGGGGAGTTAGATGCTTGGGTGGGAGAAGATGTAGAAGGGCGCACAATGGGGGTCAAGGTTGATTCGGGTAGACGAGCTGAAGAGGCGAGAGTTGATGGAGGGATGGATGTTAGACTGTATGTGATTTGGTTTGGACTTTGCGCTGCTGCGGAAGCTGAAGATACTGCTGCTTCATTGCTGCTAGAGGGGTCTTAGTATGATCCCCGATGATTTCGGAAAATGTATTGATAGAATTTACCTTTTGTTTTGAGATAATTGATGGGACAAGACTCCGATGACAGCTATCAAAGCAACCACTAAAGCAACGCCCAAAGATCCAAGTATTATCCAAAAAGTCCGCCTTCTAAGACCGAATACTCCTTTGGGTTTCACTTTGGGGTTCACCGCTTTTGCTTCCTGGAATGGCGACGGTTGTGAATATTCTGACATGCCAGAGTATTGTTTCTCTGGTTGGACAACTTGTGGCGCGGTGTCGTGAGTCTCGTGGTATGGATACTTTTCATTTGGGGTAGTGTCGACTTCAAGACCCTCACCTGGGTAGCGAGCCGAGGAGTTCATCGTAGCAATGGTATGCTTGATCGTTTGACAGTAAAGAAACTCGAAAAAATGCTTAGAGTCACGGTAGAATTACGACGTCAATGGGGGCCCAGAGCTTCATTCGGCGTGAAAAGCATTTTAAAGAAGGGGAAGGGGTATTGCCTTCTTTTGAACACACAAGGTGCTGGCTGACCAAGTGAGCTGCGGGTCCAAGGCTGGTTACAACAACACAGAGCCGCAAGTACTAGTTACGCGATGTAGCATTGAAGATCCAATCCTTACTTGACAAGCAAGAAGTACAAGCATCAGGATCCTCAATTCACTCCATCATGGGGGCCACCGAAAGATGCGCAGCAATTATTCCTATTTCGTTTCAGGAAAATACGAAAAGGGCCTACCCCTTGACAACACTCCGCAGATGTTCATTTCAACGCTTACTGTACTGTACCCAACTTTCCTGTGTTTCACCCCTGCAAAATCCCGTTTCGGGGCGCTATTTGTGCGGCGAAGCACCTCTAAAAGGATGGTACTCTATTCATAAGTACTCGACCAAAACTTGGAGGTAAGCACTGGAAAGACCGCCAAACGTTTCCCAAAAGGAGAAGTTTCGTTTTGGCGCGTGAACCCAAAGGCGCGAGAGATATGATTTATGGGGCTCCTCGTATATCGATACGCCCCAGCTTGATGTCGATCGTGGGGAAGCACGCACCAGAAAGTGACCTGCTTGAAAAGCCCAGTTTGCGGAGGGAGGCACCACCGGGAAGGCTGCACTTGGATTGATCGATTAAGGTTAATTGATATGAGTGCGTTCTCGCCATATCCTTTGGTGATGTCGACCCCAAACATCTTCGCGAAATGCGTGTGGCCAGTCGTATCCATTTTCAAGGATACTTTTCGCTTTATCATACTGTTCTCATGCCAGCGAGGGGCCCGCGAGATACTGCAGTGTTGTAACGGCCTCGGAAAAGATCGCTTTCAATTGGGCTGTGGAGTAATGCTACAATCTGTAGAAGGCGGGGTGAACATTTGAGGACTTTCGAGTGACACATACACTGGGATCACCATAAGCAGCAATATGCCGGTTGCCCTCAACCCCCTTTAGAATAGACCTTAAGCGCTCTGATCATCGAGACAGGGCCATAAGCGCATTGAGTCGTTGCCCGAAGAGGTCTTCATAAAGTGATTTTTCTAATTCAGGGTCTGGTTTCGCGGGTGAGATTATACGAATGGTGTCTATGCTTCATCGGTCAGTACCTGTCATCCCGTCGTCGACTACGAGACCTACTCGTTTGTGCATCAAGGGCTAAGCTCCCAGCGGTTATGGAGCTTTCTGGTCGCAGCAAAATTATATCTAATAACCCTAGTATAAATTTGCGACTTTTGCCGGGTCAGAATTGTCCCCACAAAAGGTGCGAAATCCGTCTATTGGAGTGTGACCTCAGCCATACTGTACTGTTTGACAACCTTCTGCCCGACCCAGCCAGCTTCAGCTCTTCATCTTCTATGTACACAGCCGCTCTGGATGATGAGATGGACTCAAAACTGCTTGAGAACTCGGGGGTGATTGGATACGGTCTTTTCATGAGTGATACAACAGGATTGATTGGATATGATCTTTTCATGAGTGATACAACAGGATTGATTGGATATGATCTTTTCATGAGTGATACAACAGGATTGATTGGTTTGGTGTCCGGAAACTGGTGTGTATGCCATGGATCCTTCGGAAAAATAGCTAAGGCTTGCGAGAAGATGAAACATCTTCTGGGGCCTTGGAGACAGTTGTAGCCTCGTCGCAAGAGACGTCAAATTTGTCCGTCTGAGGAGCAGAGGTTGGTGGATCTGACTGGCGGGCCATCGGTAATACCAACCGAGGACAACAACGACGCCACCATTAGTCAATACAGTTATATATATATATTTGTGCCTGGAATATTTATTATGGTTAATGTGTATACATTCACAAATATACCCGACAAACATCCAAGGTCTTGGTGGTGTTGTCGTTCTAATTCTAGAGGCGTTGGGTGGCGTAGGGTGGCTCATGACCTGGCTCATGACCTGACCTGGGCCATCTCACGATGATCGTGCCTCCGCAAGAAGCGGAATGCTTCGGCTCGCGCCAAAGGGAATTGACGGATTCTGCAAGAATCGGACGGAACTGAGTGCCTCGGCTTTGTTTGCCGACGAGCACCCGAGCGTTCATGCCTTTCATCATATGGCGTGTTTTTCTTCTCCCCATTTCCCATTTCCCGTCCATTCCTATTTCTATTCTCATCAATACCAGAGTTTGCGAAGGCGAAACCATCAGACTGAACCCTTTGCTCACGCCATGCGATGATACTACTGCATCTGCCCAGGCACATCAGTGACATCATCCATTCTACCAAGACATGATGCCCCGGCGCATTCCCTCCACCGTCTTGGCCATGGGGCGTGGTGGGCGTGGTCTCCGCGGTCGGGATTCCAACTTTGCAGTTGCAGCAACAAGAACACAAGCAGTCTGTGTACAGTGTCGAAGAGATACCAGTGGGACATCATCTGGACCAAGACATCTCCTCACATCAAATGCATCAAATGCGGGAGCAACAGATCGAGGCCTGGCGGGCTCTCGCAACCCCTCGTCGGCTTTTCTCAAAGGACAGACAAGGACTCTGGCCACAGTGCACCACCATAGTAGGACGATGCGGTCTAGATGTGTATCAACTGCTAACGGACTGATAGCACATCTAACAAACATCGCGGATCATGGCCCCATGCGAGAGTATGACCTTCGTGTTGCTTCCGGGAGGTTGAGAGATGATGAGCATCAAAGAGGTGGGCATTTCTGGTAGCACTGCAACATACCAGTTGCTAACAAAGCGTAAAGGTATTATACAAAGCCTACAACATCTCCACGATGAGTTGTGTGATTACGAGGCACCTCCCATTATCAAGCCGGCCTTCGAGTCCCTCAAACCAGAACCTGTGTCGGTGTTTGGGCGGGTGTTTGGCGGTACACCAAAGGGGAAAAGACTTCAAAATATTCCCGAGAATCTCCCTAGAGGTTTATATCTCTTTGGTGATGTCGGAAGTGGGAAGACCATGTTGATGGACATGTTCTACGAGACACTTCCCGACAATGTGACTTCCAAAACGAGGATACACTTCCACAATTTCATGCAGGATGTCCACCGACGCCTCCATAAGATGAAGATGGAGCATGGAAACGACATTGATGCGTTACCGTACATCGCTGCTGATATTGCTGAGCAGGGAAACGTTCTCTGCTTTGATGAATTTCAATGCACCGACGTGGCAGATGCTATGATCTTAAGACGGTATGTTGAATGCTTCTCAGCGGCCCAGTCTCGTGGGGCTAATCATTCTGCAGTCTCCTAGAAGCTCTCATGTCTCATGGAGTAGTTCTAGTGACAACTTCCAACCGACATCCAGATGACCTCTACCGAAATGGTATTCAAAGAGAGTCATTTGTTCCATGCATACAGCTCCTTAAAAATCGGCTACATGTCATCAACCTGGATTCCCCCACAGATTATCGTAAAATGCCTCGACCACCATCTGGAGTATACCACTCACCTCTTGATTCGCATGCTCGAAGTCATGCCGAGAAGTGGTTTCGATTCCTAGGTGATCCAAATCAAGATAAACCACGCTCTGAAACTCAATACGTCTGGGGCCGTGAAATCCACGTTCCCAAAGTGAGCGGACGGGCAGCAATGTTCACTTTTGACGAACTAATCGGAAGGCCAACTAGCGCAGCAGATTATATTGAGCTTATGCGTAGCTATGACTCCTTCATCGTTACCGAGGTTCCGGGTATGACACACCACCAACGTGATCTCGCAAGGAGATTCATCACATTTATCGACGCCGTCTACGAGTCGAGAGCCAAACTGGTTCTAACAACCGCTGTTCCACTTACTCAACTTTTCCTGTCTAAACAGGAAATCGAAGATAGTGTCAAGCACAAGGACAGTCAGCATGAAGGCGCAGATCTAGATGATACCATGAGAATGATGATGGATGATCTGGGTATGAACATGAACATGTTGAAACACAGCTCCATCTTCAGTGGTGACGAGGAACGTTTCGCTTTCGCTCGAGCTCTGTCGAGATTGAGTGAAATGGGGAGTAAAGAGTGGATAGAGCGAGGGATGGGACTCGAGAAACATGGTGGTAGGATGGAGAGAGATAGCTGGGCGAAGACCAGAAGTAAGCAGTTTGAGGACAGTATGTGAGGTACTTGACTCATTCTGCACGATTTGCACGATTACATGCCAACAGAGCTTTTGGGCATCAGGAAGGACCCAGCACCTATTAATTAGATAATACCCCCCTTTGTAATAATTGTTGTTTTACGCATGCTCGTTTTCGCTTCCCCTGTTTATATCTTATCATTTTCGTTTCCGCTCCTAGTTGTACTACCTCAGCCAATGTACCATCATCTCGCATATGTACCTGTCTACTTGCGTACACTGTATGTAATATCACTCTTCCTCACACACATACACTAGCTCCACGTACCTGTACGGCGTTGTTGTCTCACACACCCTATCACGCTTATTCTTCCCTCAACCTACAGTACACTTGCCCTTCCATTCCCCTCTATCACCCCTCTATCAATCACTGCATCAAACCAGAGGGCACCAGAGGATTGTCATCGGGACGTTTGATACGACCCGGACCATACCTGCCCTGGTCGAAAAGTGTTTTGGATGGGATGGGACGGGCAAGTGTATTGGACCTGCAGGAGGGTTTTAGTGGGGAGCTAAATTCTTCGATGTGCAACAAATGATGTGGGCTTTTTACTTGTTTGGGGGGTTAGGGGGCGGTTTTTTTTTTCGTTTTTGGCATGGTTTGGTTTTGGTTTTGGGGTTTTGGGGTTTGTTTGGGGGCGAAGGGGGTGGGTTGGGTGTTTGGACTGTACATTACTGTATTTGGTAGGAATGTGGGAGGTGGGGTTTTTTGTTTGGTTTGTTTGGCTTGATTTTGTTTGGTTTGTTTTGGTTTGTTGGTTGTTTGTAGTATATTTTTTCCTTTATTTTTTCTTTGCTCATTTTGGTGTGGGAGAATTGGTTGGTTGGTGAGGCTGTGGCTGTGGACTGGAGGTGAGCTGTAGATAGGGTGTTGGGTAGGTGTTGGATGTACTGTATATTGTAGGATTTTGGTGGTGATTTTGATTTGAATTTGGTCTACTTGCGGCGGACTTGTACAGTTTGTTTCTGCCTTTCTGTATTTAAGAAGAATACCTGTGATAGCTGGTTTATTACATGAATTCCTACAAAGTCCCAGAAAGAAATCGTGTGTTTCAAATAGATAATTGGTGCCTTGCTTCTCATTTACCATCACAGTTCTCAAAGATAATGATCATCATTGTTATCCAGTCTACTCTATTACTACATGCATAAAAGACTTTGTTTCCATCTCGTCATCCTAAAGGGAAGTAGTGCAGCCTAGCAAACTCGTCTTCCAATTCCCTCAGTTTAATGACTTCCCTGGACCATCGTCATCAACCACGTAGGTACACCTTGTGCACCCACCCACATGCTACCGAGGGACGGCCCGCAATCCAATCCTGCTTGCTGCCTTGTTGCATCGAATCTAATCTATTTGGTACCTATCTACTGCATCGCCACGGAAGTTGGGCGTCCGCTTATCACTGAGTGAGTTAGGAAGGTACTTGTCTATCATCTATCTGTCTTTCCATTTGAGGATAAACAGATGTTACATCCAAAATTCATCATAATGAAAATATGTTGCTAGGAATATGGAAGTCTAGGGTGCCAGGAACGTTGTACTGTAATCAGATGAATGGGGAGTTAACTATAGGTACTGTGGGCAGAAGCCCAGCTTATATGCCCCTCCTTTGTTATCGTTCCATTCCATGCATGCAGGTCCTGTGCGGTGGGAACCACTGGTCATAATAACTGACAACAAGATATCTACGTACTTAATACTGATATACCAAGAATAAACCTGTGGTATGGTCTTAGTCAGAATATCAGGTTTTGTTTACGTGGTTTGTGTTGTATGGAGAACAACCTAACCTTGGGGACATGCGGGTGGGGATGGAGATAAAAATAGACGGTGGCCTAGGGCTTTGTTTGCCAAGAAACTGCGTAAAAACAGATGACTGGGTTATTGGGTTCAGTACTGACTGCGGTCTGGACCTAATCTGAAAGGGGAGGTTTGGATGTGTTGTACAACTTGGAGGGTTGTTGGTTTTGCCTGGGTTGAAAAGGTCGGTTGGTGTTAAGAAGAGTGTGGGTTAGGCCAATCTGGTATAAAGAGGGCGTCCACCCTAAATGCGGAACGAATAGGTAGGGTTTATACGTAAATAACGTTGCTTATTTTATGTTATTTGTACCTATCTATCCTAAATGCGGAACGAATAGGTAGGTTTCTACCTAATTATCGTTGCTTATTTTATGTTATTTGTACCTAGTTCGTCCAATAATCCTACATGAAACGCTAGAAATGGCCTAGCAACAGCACAAAGGTTGTATAAATCTATTAAAAACTAGTGGATTATACTCACCTATCGTTCGGCATTTGGGGTACCTGTTTACCCTCTTTACTACTATAGAGCCACGTGGGCGATGTTTTTCCTTGTGCCTCTTGCCTTGAAATCGCCTTGGGATTCTTATACTGAGATTAGGGTTAGGCTGTTTTCTTATCCTATTGCATCAGCATGGATTTTCAACCTGCAGGAAGGAGATTTGTTTTGGAATCAGGAAGGAATATTTGAGATCTGATGCATGGGAATCACCAACTCTTATCGATCCTACATCTCTTTGATCCTGTGAGGCAAATGGTTATCTATTGAACTTGATAATTGAAGTCATCTCAGATGTTCTAGAACAAAGGTTTCCTATGCGATTCTTGTTTACTATATAGTGCTTAGCATATATCGTAACGATATTGACTGAATTAGAAGTATGTTGTCATAGGAATTCTTGATGCTTTTTTGTTTCAGCGAATATTATTACAGTCACGTTAAGATATATTTCATCTTAGCATCCTACTTTTCCCCTCCATAGGTGATATGTCTGGAGATGAAGACCTCGGGGTAATGCCGATAAACCAAACCCTCGGGACGATTGAAGATTTTTTTCCTAGACTCCTCGACACAAAAAAATACGTAAAATTTTGTTTCATTCGCTATCCCTTACCTGTTCAAGCTTCATACTTCGGTACTTGGATCCCAAAAAACTTGATCGCATCTCATATTTATAACACTTTTACGCTTCTACATGTTTATACGGTTAAAGCGGACTTTTGTTGATGCGCATCAAAGGAATCTCCGAGTTCTGGTAAAAATATCGCCTTGGATCGACCTTTCCGGGTTTCCCCACTGGATGGTGTCTCACTGCTCAGGCCAAGTGTTGGTCAACCCACGCCCATTCGCGAACCATCGTATCAACAACAACTCACCAGGAAATCTCCAGGACCAACCAACGACCGTCTTCCTAGAGGATGGGAGGCTATTCGTACCAGATTTTGGAACCAGCTCATCCGTCACAATTCCTTTCTCGTGGAGGTGGGTCGGTAGAGTATCGGTCGGCGAAGCTTTTTGCACCTGTTTTAAGGGGTTTTCCAAGTTCTTATTTTCACAAGTTCTGCGTCTGAGCTTCAGATACCTGGTATGATCTGCCCTAAGATTAGCCAGCGGTATACCGAACTGCTGTGCCCTAAAAAAGACATGCAGTTGCTGCATAGCCCACCAAACAGAGCCATCCCTGGCCCATTGTGGTCATTCTCCTTCGCGGTATCCACCATCCATCCCCTGCCGCTGGATCCTTCGAGGTTGAACGACTGGTCCGTCCTCCAATCGGGAATTCACCAGCGCATGGCAATGAACATGCACCCCTCCTCACCTCTCAGTTGGGGACGGCAGTGTGCGAGGGGGGGGTGGTCTTTTACCCACTTTAACGGCCTTCCCAGGCGTCAGGTTGGTTTGCAGTTGGAGCTTTGCGACCTTCAAAAGCCCATCCCACAGCCACTACGGCGGAATTTTCGCAATCGCGTGTGTTGGATTCAAGGTGGCATCTTTTCTTCCTTCCTTTCTTTCTTTATCGTTCTTGCGTCGCTCTCTCGAGCTTTGATTTTGGTCCTTCTTTCTCATTGTTTTTCTTTCGTTTATGTAATCGCTTCGCTTCGCGATGGCTATCGCTTTCAATCCCTTCGCCATGCCGCCGTCCTCGGTGGCTCTCTTGTTCTCGCTGGTTTTGGGTCTGACAAACGCGATGCCTTGGCCTCAACCTGCGAGAACGGCGGCCTATGTGGCAGATGAATGGACACCACGACCGACGCCAATGCCCAGAGATCCAGCAAAACTATTCAAGAGAAGCTCAGTAGCGGTGGCAGTATGTGGGTGGGCAGGAGGCAATTTGGCATACCCTGCGCAATGTGGAAGCGGCTCTTCGTGTGTACACGACACAATGCACGGATTCGTTGGTTGTTGTACTACCAAGGGGCCGTGTACACAGGGAGTATATACAACATGTATCGATAACACGAGTCCAGGATGGGAGATAGCAGCAGCTCCGGTGAATGATGGTGTAATGAAGTGGTGAGTGGTGGGAATATGAGAGGAGGAGACATGGCTAACAAGTACAAGTATCGGGGCAGACCTATGTTACAAGAACTCCTATCCTGGGGGATACTCACAATACCAGTGCGGAAACCCAGCGTTAGCTACCGCGATTGAGACTGCATTTATTGGGCAGCCAACCGAAGTCAAGTTACAAGTGGTGTTTACAGGCGTGACTTTCGATGCGGCACCTATAGAGACAGTACAACCATCGGGACCATCGACCATTGACCCTTATGTTACTGAAACAGCTGTTGTAGAGCCAGGAATTGATCCAGCAGCAGCGCAAGGTACCGCTGAAGCTTCAAGTGGTTCGAGTGCAAATGCAGGAACGGTGGCTGGAGGAACAATTGCTGGTCTTGCCGCAGTGGCTTTGTTTGGAGCCCTTGGTTTCTGGTGTTTGCGGCGTCGCCAGAAACATGACCAGGGCAGGAGAAAGTCATCATTTTTCAAGTAAGTGAACACTTAGGCTTGGGCATTCGGTATATATGCTTACACAATACGAATAGTACAAGCAAGAGAGACATATTTGGACCACGGCGATTATCGTTCAAAGCCGTTCGGCAAAGTGCTCATATGGACGACATTGTCTCACCTATGACCGGAATTCCCGAAAATGGGCGTAATTTTACCAATGCTAGCTCCTATCTAGCGGCAGGAGAAGCAGGCGGAGTGATGCAGCGACAAGGAGTCTCCTTCTCTTCGATATCACGAGGCAGTCCATTCGCTGACGAGAATGCACGGCAACCATCGACAGTACCAACAGAATTTTCGGTTGGTACCCGAGAAAACCCATTTTTAGACAGAGAAGAATATGTAATTGACCCTGAGCCACGAGCTCTTTCACAGCGGTCTCGTTATTCTATACCACCTCGAAACCAAACCCCATCTCCAGCACCACTTGAGGCCGCTCGTGAGCAAAAGTTGCCTCTGGTAGAAGAACAACTTGTAGAAGAAATCGAAGACTTCTCTCGCAGTTGGAACGACGCGGTACGAGAAAATAATAACTTCGACCAATCCGACACGACAAAGGAGTTTGCTCAACCACAACCAGAATCTACCAGTGGACTTGGAATCTCCCATGGCCGGACTGCAGATCGAGAAGCTCGAACGGAAATGTTACGTGAAGCAAAAATAGAATCTTTCCGTGCAATGGCACACCCCCAGCCTCCGTCTCTCCAAACAAAACAACATGTACACTGGGAATCTCCTCAACTCAGAAGTGCTAGTAGCGATGTATCCAGTCTCCATAATACACCGATCCAACCACAATTACGAATTATGAATACTCACTACGCAAGCAACTCTAACACAAGTCTACCAGCAACACCAACAATTATAATACCCACCAACAACAACCTCGAAAGACCGATCCACCCCCTAGAAATTGAAGCATATCGACAAAGTATGGAAAGCGGACGATCCCGACTAAACAGCAACACACCCAGCACTCACAACCTGCAAAGACCAATCCACCCCCTTGAAATTGAAGCCTATCGACAGAGTATGGAAAGCGGACGATCCCGATCCGACAGCAACGACACAATGGTCAACGCCACCTCGGAACGAAAATCCTCCGTCTACTCACTGCGCCCTCTCCCGCCTCCCAAATCCCCAAGACGTGGATCATCGCCTCTCTCCACCCCCGTGAACCCGAAACATGTATCCTTTGGTCTCACGGGGGCCATCAGCGGCGCCCTGAACGATAGCGACGGCTGGCGCGGATCCGGGCTTGATGGCCGTGGATGGTCGCCTGCGTGGTCGGGGATAGGAGGTGGATGGCTGGAAGGTCAGAGTGGAATGGCGATGAGTACTCTGGATGAGAACCGAGTTTTGGATACCAATGTGCCACCTGACGGACCGGCTGAATTGGATGGACAAGCGAGGAAGGTGTCCAATGCCAGTAGGATTGCACGAGGGAGTGTCAGTTCACAGAGGACATCATCTATCTCGCATACTCACACCCATACTCGTGGGCTATCGAGCCTGAGTTCTCAGCAGAGGAAATCTGCAGACGACGTCCCAGTTATGAATAGTCCTTCGCAATTGAAGACGGACAGAGGAAGGGGGAGGGGTGGAACTTTTGGTTGATTATGAGGTCATGGGTTAAGCGAGAAGATACAAATAAGTGTATAATAAAGAGAGATGGATTTACATAATGTATTTTAGGGACGGTTTTATGAGCGTTGTGGGATTAGGAGTTCAGGTGGTGGGGGATTGGATAAGGAAGGATATAAAGAGATATGAGTCGAGTATTTACTGTAATGTAAAAGTTTAAATTATTTTACTTATTTGGATGGGAATCGCTTAGTGACACAACTTCACCTTAAGATCTCATAAGTAAAATATAAACAAACCCAACAATCATCAGACTACTCATAGGCCACTGATTAAGAGCACATTAAATCAAGTAGCCAAGGGGAGTAGCAACACTAACCCTACTCGCTTATATAATTCTTACTACCACTATACTCTACGTTACTGAACACTTATCACTACAACACACCTAAGAAATATACCCAATTACACCTATCAGCTCTAGCTCTAACTCCAGCTCTTATCCATAGCACATAACACCTTCCAACTTCCAACATACAACCATTCCTACTCCCCACAATTCAATCTACACACCCCCCAATCTACCCTAGTCCAACACAACCCAACCCACCACAACTCAATCTCCTCCCCTCCATACCACCACACGTCATCAAATCCAAAATTACTTAAATAGACATAACCCAACAATACCCAAGTAACTAGGCCTGAGCACGAGCCAAAACCCGATAGCCAGGCTGCCACCGGGTAGGGCATGAATCCGGCCGGTCCTACCGCTTGGAACTCGCTTTATGTACGGCATAAGCGAGGGTATAAATTTACCTGCTTACTTTTAGAAGTAGATTTACGTTGGATTTTGTTTTTGTGTTCGTGCATTCTTTTTTTGATTTGATTGATTGTGCTTGGTGTTATCTACTCCTTCGTATCTTTCTTTGAGCTTGCAATTATGGTATGATACCTCTATCAAGTCAAAAGCTTGAAGGCAGGTTGAAATTCCACGCTACAGCATACACCGTCATATGTCATGCAAACCCACTGAGCTTAAAGTATTAAATATTCCTATCTAAAAAGAAGCTCTGTTTTCCATCCACTCTTGTCTGATCATTTCCAAGGGGAGGTGAACTGACTATACACACCAGTTACAGTTACAGGATTATCCAGCTGCTCACTTGTCATACACACCTTCTCATTCTTCCCGCCGTGAAATACCCCACTGCATTTCTATAACCCCATCAACCCATCCTACCAGCCCTTCCACCAATCCACCAACCTCTCCGCTTGAGCTCCCACTCCTTCCTCAGCCTCCCACCCAGCCCACCATGAAATTCCAATCCAATAATCTTCAAGCGTCTCTCCTCCGGTAACATACTCTCCAGCAATTGAAAACAATGTGCTATCCGTGAACACTCTTTCCTCCTCAGGAGCCGAAATTCGTGATCCGAAAAAGAAGACCGCGGGTTGGTTGGAGAAGGAGATCTTAGTGAATCAGCTCCGGGTGTGATGAATCTAGTTGGAGTATCGCCAAACATTGATATAGGTCTTTCGGATAGACGGCTTGAAGGACGGACGGGATTGGTATGTCTGTAGCTCAATGATGTTTGGGATGAGGAGTAATTTGAAGCTGCTGTTGGAGGAGCGGATCGAATTGTGGTTGTTGTTTGATCTGTGGGAATTCGGATATCGACTTGGATGCCTTCCAAGGCTGGACTGACATTGCGTATTACCATAATTGCGGGAGCGAGAGAGTCCGTTGATATTGGGGAGTTGGGTGAGGTGAGACGGATATAGCTCGCTCTTCGAAGATACCGTTCGTTGTGGCTTGTAAATGTGACACACTTTCCTCTCTATTAGCTCATCTCTTGTGGTGGAAAAGGTCAATTACCGAGGGGCTATGCTCTTCTTTGGGGCTTCTAAACACGTCTTTGACTTTCCGAAATGCCCATTTGGCAAAAGCCTACAAAAGAGAAAGTAAGTATCCTCCCACGGTTATCATTTCAATACCTCTCTCCAAATAGAGATAAAACCTACCCTACTCCTCTCCCTTAAAACCGTAGCTTCACAAACCCCACAACTCACCCCCGAAACATCCACCGTCAAATACCCATCACCCCCCAAAACCCTATTAGTCTCCTCCTTCCACCTATTAAAATCCATCAGAAAGTTTCCCAAATCCTCTTCCGACTGTAGCGCATGTTTTATCGTCACGTTATTAACAAGAAACCTCGCATAGTCGCTTGTAGTAGTGCCTGGTAACTCCTGAGGGACGAACGTGCGCTCTTGGCTGTTTTTTCTGGAAGCAGTTCTAGAGGCCGGTAAAAGGCTCCCACTTTTCGAGCGTGGTAAGTTTCCCATGGAGTGTCTGCGGGGTGGACTTGGTGGGAGGACTGTTGTTGTTTTGGACCAGTATGCGCTTTTGGATTTTCGAGGGTCGTGGGGCCTGCGACCTTTTGTGATGTTGAGGGATGAGAGATTTGGGACTGAGCATTTTCGGTACGCTGGAGGGTCTTCGTTGATTACTGAGAGACGAGAATTGGATGATGAATCTGAAGATATGGGGTTCTCGTCTGCTGGTGGGGAACGGGACGATGAGGCTACTGTTGGTTGGGATGGGTGTATATACATATTGTTTGAAGATCTTGTTGATGTTACTCCTATGAAGATAGGTACGGTCTTCGAAAGAATATCATATTTCAAGGCTGTGTTCAACTACCTGCGATGACAGAAGCACAGTACTAACCTGGAAGGTACGATGATGGCCCGTTCCTTCTCGCAGTCCATGTTCGACAAAAAAGACTTTCAAGAGGACCTCGGGAGGAAGAGTGATCTCATAGAAAGAAGAGAGTCATGCCTTCTCTTTCGTCTGTTGGCATAAAAATAGGTACCTTGCTGAGGTCAAGTCGAGGGAGAAGGAGCGATAAGTAGTCGAGGATCCGTATCAGCAGAAACGACGACCCAACCCAATCTTGAAACCACTCCTCCTCTCAATCACATCAAGAAATCTTCAAAGGAATTCCCAACCAAAAAATGGCGCCAACAAAACACAAATACCCACAATAGCAATAAACTACAACAGAACAAAACACTACACACCAGATCAATCCATACAAATCTCCGGCACCACAAGCAAACTCCTCCCTCCTTCCCCATTTCAATCCCCCGCAATTCCTCGCACCGGCCAAAAATCAAAATCCGTGGTAACTCAAAGCATCATCATCGCGCCAAATAAGCGAGAGTCGTCATGTTTGCGTGACACAACAGGCCAACCGTCACCACCACGCAGCAGATCAATACATATAAATCATCAGCACCACAAAAACCCTCCTCTCCTCTCCCTTATAATCCCCTGCATTCCCTCGCACCAGCCGAAACCCGTCGCTGGGTTACTCAAGGACACGCCACATAAGCGAGTGTACCCACCCATACTAATGTTTGCGTGACACAACAAGTCTCAAGCCAACACTCACCACCACGCCATCTCCGAACAAGTTGAACAACGAGTACATATCGCATCTCCTGCCTTCTCAAACATGTACGTAGCAGCATAGATGTATTTCACCTCTCTTCTAGCGTGGTTGATTTACTGTAGAAGTTCGCTGCTTGTTATGAGTGGGTCTGTTGAGGTGTTTTCTCTTTCTGTATGTTGGATTTCTTTGCTACTACTTGTACTGTTACGGAAGAGGGAAGGGAGGGGCTTGAGGGGAGATGAGGATGGCACTGGATGGAACTTCCATACCATCTAAGGCTGTATATTCATTGGGAGATTAGAATAGTAGATGATATTTATTAGCTCGAGTGTTTTATTATTCTAATAAGATCACGCAGTTTCATTCTAGCATTAACGTATATTCTTCTCACAACAAACAAACCCCCCCCACCGAAGAAAAGGGCTGATCAACCCGTACCCCTTTCCCAACCCCCCTTCACAACTACCTCCCCCATCCCTCACAAAGCCCCTCACTAAACCCCAAAACGCCCCTCACCCAAACAAACAAACAAACAAGTCTTCCTTACACAACACAACACAACTCTCCACAAGCGCGCCACCAATCCTAACCCATCAAGATCCTCCGCCTCGTCCTCAACTTCCCATCCTAAAAACCCTCATAAACCACCCCCTCCCAACCTCCCAACCCACCAAACCAAGTCACTCAGTCAATTCGGCCATAAAAACAACATCCATAGTGAAACAATCCACTATCCACTATACGACGCCACAACAGGATTAAGGTATTTATTTACTTGCCATCATCCACAATCTTACGATGCTGTACTATATGCATGTATAGTGTATTTGTTTGTTGTAACGTCACTGTCTGTGGCCATACCTGCGAGGCTTAGGTCTTGTGGTCAGTTGTGTGACGAGGAGAGTTGGAGGGGGTATAAAGGCTGTGTTCCCCTGGGGGAGGAGGGTGTTTGCGTATTCCTTTTTTTTTTTTTTTTTTTTTTTG
>UNPT01000192.1:0-89330 GCA_900536445.1 Hymenoscyphus occultus | reverse complement strand
TTTGCTTATATTCAGGTTCACGTAGGAGGTGGATATGTTATTTGGGTCAAACAGCCGCCCTGGGGCACTTGTGAGGCTATTCGCACCTCATCAAGTGGAGCCCAGGCTGCCAGACGAAGGCTGTGCCCAAATAATGTGTATGGGATTGTATGGTAATATTGGATTGTAGCTTGTATTGATAGAGTTTGTATAATGAGATTAGATTGTAGTTTGTAGTTGTAGAGCTTGTTTTGTAGTAATTACTTATTTTGTAGTACTTGCTTGTTTTGTAGTGATTGTTTGAATTGTAGTATTGCTCTTTGGTTTAAATTGCTTTAATTGAATTAGGCTTGTTTAAGTTTTAATTGCTTATATTGCTTATTTTGTAATTATTGTATATAATTCCTCCCAAGAACTGACAAGATTAAACCCATAAGAAACCTCCTACTCAACAAGAATTTGTCCTCAATCGATACGTTAATATATCCTAAACACGCATCCGAAGTCCACCTTCCTAGCCTTTGTATTTGCTCCTTCGTAATTCTATTCTTGTGTGCTTGTGTTGCGGCTCCTCGACGATAACTGTGACTACTAAACTTCATCCAATTTTTGTATCCTAGTGCCTTTAACCTTCTCCTTAATTCGTCCACCATCGCGGGTTTTGTGAATAGCGTATTCGATCCTCCTCTCGCTCTTTGAAACAGTGGCGCATCATAGTATTGTTTGTCTAATTTGAATAGCTTTTTAAGAGCTTTTACCGCGTATGTTAAATCGTCCTCCGCTGCTACTACTACGTTAACCCCGCTATTCGAATAGTCCGTTTTGCTGGTCTTTAGCCTTATCGATACAAAGGATTCGTCTTCCGCAAAAGTAACGTTAGATCTAGTTACTTTCTCCTTCTCGAATTTAACCTTGTCCTTGAAGTCCTCCGCCGTATATATAAGCTCTCCTAAGCGAAAGAACCCCTTGTATACTAGCTTTGAAAACACCATGAAATTAAGATTATTCCGAATTACGTCCTTGCCACTTTTCTCAGCTTCCTTATCCCATCGTTCCGCTATAATGTCTTTAAGAATCTCGTAGGTAATTAGTTCCGCTTTACGCTTCTCGTCTTCGATATTCATCCTTCTTACTCCTGCCACAATACGCTTTACCGTCTTATTGTCGAATACCTTCAGATCTAGCATCCTGTTAACATATACTAAGCGAATATGTGATATTTGTTATTATAAACTATCAGCTTTCAATTTACCTTCAAACTTACCCGGTCCTCCTGCCGCTCTAAGTACTATATAATTCGCTAGCGGAATTGCTTAAGCTAGATATGGCTGGATTCTATTACATTTACAGAAGAACTCGTACGCGTTTTAGCCCAAATTATATACCCTTCGAGTCCCTAGCGCTAATCTATACCATATGTGTTTTACTGCTAATTTTGAGAGTGCTTGTAGGATTATGCTATACTACACTAAGGGAGGTTCCGCGTAATTGTACTTAGCAACTAGGGGCACAAGTTAGTAATTAAAACTCTGTCAAATCTTGAAAGCGCGTCGGCTAATATATTTTCCGCCCCCGGGAGCCAGTGTACTATAATCTCGATATTGTATTTTACTGCCCTCAAGAGTATTCGACGAAGTAACGTATTTGCTAGGCTCTTCAAGGATTGTTTATTGAAACCTACGAATGTAGTAGCGTTATCCGTATAGATATAGATTCTCTTAGATCTCTATGAAGGAGCCTACCGCTCGAACGCTTCTTTAATTGCTTCTATTTCAGTAATGTTTATATCGAATACGTTATCGCTAGGTTCGCGCCTTATTAACTTTGCGAACGCCATTCCTGGTTAAACTTCTGAGGCCCGATCTCTCTAATTTGCTAGACTATTAAGATAAAAACCTCCGTATCCTTGAATTAAAGCATCTGTAAACAGTTAAACTTCTTCTCTATCTTTCGAAAAGAACGTAGTTCCGTTAAATTCTTGAACCGCTTTGAGCCACTACTTAATATCTTGACGTACTTCGCGTAGTATTCGCTTAGCCTAGTACTTCGTCGCTATTAGTGGAAACGAAGTAACGTAGCTCTAAAGGTTTCTACAAAATACCTAGCCTAGCTAAATTGCCGGGGCGCAATAGGTAAGAAAACCCGCTAATTCTCTCGCTTTTTGTAGCGAAAGTGAGTTGCCTACTAGCGCGCTTGTCGTTAATCGAATCGCTTTTGCTACCTTGTCTTACGGGATACTTAGTGTGAACTCTATTGTATCTATTACATAACCTAGGATTTTAACTCGAGTTCCCTTTACGTTCTTTTGCTTCTTTTGAGGTATTCCGAGAACTATTGTAAATCTATTGTAATCGTCCTTAAATTCGAGTATTTGTTCTTATGATAATCCCGGTTAAAGGACTACTATAAAATCGTCTAAGTAATAGATCATATCCTCCTACTTTAAATACGATTGTAACATCCAATGAATTGCTTCTGTAAACAAATTGAAGATAAAAGGAGAAGTCCTTAGTCTAAACATTAGACAGTTCTCTTAATAGTATTAGTTGTTCTATTCAAATCCAAACATCCACCGAACCTTGTACGCCAGTGGGATATTCCTGAATACGTCTGCCATATCGCGCTTTATAATCACCGCTCCTCGGCCTTTTTATAGTACTATTGCGATAACTTGGCGTATTGATGAGTACTTTAAGTACGCTACTTCTACTTCGATCCCATTATTGACTAACTCTGTGGCAGGGAAAGACAGATCGTGGATTCTTCGAAGAGAACTATCCTCTTTTGGTACTAGACCGAGTAGTAAGGATATAAACCTTTCAGGTAATGGAAGTTAAACTTTTGAGATTCGACCTAATCTGAGGTCCTTTTGAATACCTTCTTCTATAGCTCCTTGATCAAGTCTCGCCGATTTGTAATTCGCGGATATTAGTTGTTTCTCGTCTCCTTCGTATCTAACTAGAGTACTAAACCGAAGAATTAATAAAAGGTGAAATCTCAGAGGTCCTGGATATAGAGCTAATAACTCCTTCTATGCTTTAAATCTGAAGGGTAACGGCGAATCAGATAGTAGTTCGGCCTATCTATTATGACATTAAAATAAAGGAGAAGTATTAGGACGTGTAGGTGTAGGACAGCAAGGGTAACTTTGTATAAATATTTAGAGTAATTCCCCTAATTGTACCTCAGATACCCCTTCTCCTACACTAAACCTTTATTCTGTTTTAGGCTTATCCGCTACCTTATCCTTCTTCTTATTACTTAAGGACCCACCGCTTATACCCGAACCGTTGACTTTGTATTCCTTGATCGAGTGATTCCCACTATATCTCATGTACGTATAACAGCGTTTATACTAGGCCGCGGTACAAGAGAAATTGTTAAAGTTCCTACAAAGTGCTATGATATCGTTTAGCTCTTTCTTAAACCTATGCTTCTCTACTCTTCCTCCGCGTCTACTCGAACCTATTCCGCTACTAGATTAACTAGGCGTCTTTGCAACCGCGCGACAGTACTACAGAATCTATCTCTTAGGAAGAATCCACTTATCATGGTTATACAAGTTGTTTTAGAACTTACGTTCTTTGTAGAATTGAATTGCTATTGGGAGGATTCCTTTTAACTAATCATATGTCTTTGTCAATCTTAACACTTCGTTATAGAATATGTTGTGAGCTCTGTTTAATAGCGGGTATTTGTCTCCAAAGAAGACGTTAATAATCGATATGTACTACCTAAAACCTTCGCTCTAAATTACGTGGGTGTTTCCGTAATCCCTTAATTTTCCTTTGACCTTTATACTCTTCATCTTTCTATTATCGAATACTATATCGTAATCTCTCTCGTCGTTGTTAAAATCCGCTATAAAAGTTAATTTGTAGACGTTGATTAGGTCGAACTTTTCTAGAACAATATCTACTACATGCTTGCGGTTGATCCCTTGGAATTGTGGCAAGAGCTTCTTTTACTTATCTAATAACTTACCTTTATTATCATCATCTACTACCTAAGTTCCGCCTGCTCCTTGTGCCTAGACCAGTCCTGCCGTAGTACCTCCTGGGTTGTTTGTCATCGCCGTAATTCGAGCTTGCGATTCCTCCCTTAACAATATTAATTTAAGGTTGTGCTCTTCTACCCGAAGTCGATCCTCCAACGACATATTACCTTGTAACACCTCTTGAATTCCCGGCAATTGCCTGTTCTAATGTTATTGTTGTAGTAGTGGAAGTGGGCTACCTGAACCCGTACCCGTTTGTTGTGGAGTTGTTATCTTGTCGAATTAACTCGAATTGTACTTGAATGAGAGTGATATGCTGAATCTGAAGAAGGGACCAGCCTTTTAAATAAGAAAACTGCTCCTGAGAGCGTGTAACAACAATCCTACAATCAGTGGATTTGTTGTTGGTGTTGTAGACAAGTGATCTAAGAGATCAAACGGTATATGCAAGCTTGCTTAGTCACCCTCAATACGCAAAACACATCCTATATTACTAAAAAAAAGCTATCTTATCGAGGGTAGATCTATAAAATAATACGTTTTTTTATTTATTTAAATATATTTTTATAAGCATTTATTATCTTAAATAAATAAGATAGTTTAATAAAATAGAAGTATTTTTAAAATAAGTATTTTTTATTTTTAGTAGGTTAAATAATTAGAGTAATTATATTAGTATTTAGGAATATAGTATTTTAGTTATAGGAAATTTATTATAAGAGGATTATATTATATTAACTTTATAAGGAAATTTTAAAAAACGCGTTTAAATTAAAGACTCGCTAAATACGAAGATTTATCTTAGTGAGATAAGAACTAAAAATATAATAGAATATTTTCGAAATCCCTTTTAGTTTATCTACATTTATTAATACGCTAATACTTATAATATTCTTCTCTTATAAATATAGTAAAGAAAGCTAGTCTAAGTATACTTTATAGGTAATAGGTTTAGTAGCTAGATTATAGAATTTATAAAAGGTAAACTCGCGCGAAGAGGGAGACTTTATTAGAAAATAGTAAAGAAGGCGAAAGAACTAGCGTGAGAACAAATTACTCTATTATTTAATTAGTAATCAACTAAATTATAATTAAATAGATTTAAATTAGATTAGGAACTTTCGGTGATTAGATAGATTAAAAAGCGTTTATTTAATCTAATTAATTAGATTAATAGTATATATTTTAAAGTATTACTAATATACTTAGAGAAGCTTTTAAAACGCTACTAGTTAGCCTCGGAGTATATAAGAATTAAATCTTTTTATTTTATTTTAGAAATAAGGGTATAGCCTTATAATCAAGGAACGTTCCTAATATATAGGAATGTTTCTATAGTAAAACACTTTATTATTATACTATTCTTATCTAAGAACGTTCCTATAGACTAGAAATATAAATTAATTAATTTATAGTATATTCTTTAGTATTTAGCTAGGCCGAGACTTATTCCTACTCTATAGGAACGTTCTTAGTTAAGACAAGTACAAGTGTGAAGGTTCGATTTCGAGTTTTATAGTGAATGGATTCGCTTGAGTGAATAGGGGTATTCGGTATTCCGTAGCTATTTAGTTAGTTCCACCGCGAGGAGTTCTCTCCTTCTCTCCTTGCGGACAATCTAATCAATACCCTACCCTAACATATTGTCCGCCTTTTACGAACTAATACGATCGATATAGTCGTCGTATTCTATTATGGCTAACTAAGCTTTTGGCACAGGCTTCGAGGGCTGGGCTGGAGACCAAAATCTACAACCACCTGGCGGATTCGCACCTTAGAACAATCCACTAGACCCTCAACCTCAACTAGAACACTTTGACGCTAATGACCTTTACTATCACCGTAACGACCCGCAGACACTCTCCTAAGCCGCGACCCGAAACCCTCAAGCATTCCAACAAATATTCAAGGGCATCGTCGAGGGTTTAGAAACATCTAGACAAGTATATGCAGAGGCCCTTCGAGACGAAGAGGAAGCAAAGGAAGACACCTAGAAACTCTAGAATGAGTATACGCAACTCTACAATCGATTCGTCGCACTCTAGAAACAGAACAGTGAGCTTCGAACTACTGCTCAAACAGCTCTAGTTACTCCTATACCCCTACTAGTGAATACCTTATAACAACAATAAGTCTACGTCGCGCGTTCCCCGGCATATCCCGATCCTGTCAAATTCGGTGGCAAGCTTCGATCGCCCTCTGACCTTCGTAGCTATCTTATTAGTACAAGAATCAAGCTTTAGCAGAATCGGGATTGGTGGACCAATGAGACTGACCGTATGAACTACGTTTTGAGCACTTTGGAAGGCGAAGCACGCAAGTATATTAACCCTTATATTAACGAACTTAGAGAGTACGGTCCGGCTTTGCAATCTGTCAACGACATCTTTACTACCTTGAGCAATACCTTTGGTAATCCCTATTTACGTAGTGATGCCTTCAACAAGCTCTGTAAACTTCAACAAGATAACACAAGAACTGACGAGTTCCTTGCCAACTTCTTATCCCTCTGTACAGTATTAAACTCTCAAGGATACGAAGCTTGCACCCTCTTACAAAATGCTCTAGATTCTAGGGTCGCTGATCGCGTCTTGCAGAACCCTCTCTATAACGACAAACTCCCTCTTGCGAATTTAGCTACCCTTGTACGAGATGCCGACCATGTCTGCCGCCGCGTTTTTGGTGAGAATTTTCTTTATAAGAAGTCTGCTAGTAGTCCTCTACAACCTATTAGTCCTCCGCCTACTTCGGCTCCTGTTTCTGCGGCGGACTCTGGTTGTGATCCTATGGATTTGGACGCTCTAAAGATTAGTAGCAAGGTGGTTTGGACCAAGAAGGATATCGAAGACAAGAAGCGCGCGGTTACGTTAGAGGAGAAGAAGGCTCGGAAGGAATATCAAATAAAGCATAGCTTGTACTTTTATTGTGATTCTCCTAACCACAACTTAAAGACTCCCTGTCCTAAGTTAGAGAAGGCTAAGGAGGCGAAAGCGAAGAAGGATAAGGCGGGAAAAGCATAGTCTCTGGCGATAGTCGCCGTCAGGGACGTAAAAGGAATAAGATATTAAGGCTCTCTTCACTCGAGGAAAGGCAAAAAAACGTTATAGAAGTCCCTTGTAAGGTAGTTCACAAGGATCTTAACAATACCGACAATCCACATACTACTTCCACTACTTATTGTATGCTCGATTCTAGTGCTTCAGCTTAACACTTTATCGATTCCGCCTACGCGCAACGAAATGGATTTGTTTTAGAACCACTCGCTCGACCACGAAGTCTTCGCATTGCAGACGGACGGCCTTCTATTGCGGGTGCTGTTACACATACTGTTACTTTAGATTTGATTATTGGTAAGCATATCGAACGTCAGCAACGGTTTTACGTTACTACGCTAGCATCCCACGATATTATTCTGGGACAACCATGGCTAGCTCTTCACAACCCGAACGTGGACTGGACAGGACGAGTTATCGACTTTTGCTCTGGATTTTGCAAGGCCTACTGTATACTATAGCGCCTAGATACTGTACAAGTTACTTGTGTAAGGGAAGAGGTGCGAACACCACTGCCGCGGAAAGTAGGCGCTGCCGCTTTCCATAAGCTCGCGAAGACTTATGGAGTCGAGGTGTTCTCTCTGTCTCTCTTTGAAATTGACTAGCATTTGGAGAGATCTAGGATAGATTTAGTCGACTCTTTAGTTGAGGGATCTCGTCAGATTCGTCTAGACGATAGCTTAGATAGCCCTCAGCGGATAGAGCGTATTTTGAAAGAGGAGGAGTCTTTTTCTCCCTTGCCTGATTTGACTATCCCTAGAACTCGACAACAGAGAGCCTCGGAGCTCTATTTGCGTAGCGTATCAATGGAAGACGTGGAAATCGCTTTACGACCAAAATCGACGGTTGATCCTACTTCTCTTTCGCCTCAACACTACCACCGTCACCTACCACTTTTTGACAGAGACGCAGCTGATATCCTACCACCGCATCGGGATTGCGATCTCCATATTGAATTAAAGCTAGACAAGACCCCGCCTTATAGCAAGTTATATAACATGTCTAAACCAGAACTTCTTGTTTTAAGAAAGTATCTCAAGGAACAGTTAGACAAGGGCTTTATTCGTACAAGCAATTCTCCCGCCGCATCACTAGTTTTATTTGCAAAGAAGCCTAGCGGCGGTCTCCGCTTTTGCGTGGATTATCGACTTTTGAATGACATCACAATTAAGAATCGGTATCCTATTCCACTAATCCAGGAGACTCTTCAGCGCCTAAGCAAAGCTCGATACTTTACAAAGCTTGATATGATTACTATATTCAATCGTATTAGGATGAAAGAGGGAGACGAATAGCTTACTGCCTTTAACACTCGATATGGCTTATTCGAATCCCTTGTTGTGCCCTTCGGTCTCACTAACGCACCTACTACTTTTCAGGCTCGGATCAACGAAGTCCTCTGTCCATTTTTAGACATGTTTTATACTACTTTTCTAGACAATATACTAGTCTATTCTAATGACCTGAAATCTCACCGCGAGCACGTCTATTAAGTACTAGATACTCTATAATCAGCCGGCCTACATTTGGATATAAAGAAGTATGATTTTGAAGTCTAGGAAGTTAAGTATCTTAGTATAATAATTAACACTGACGGCGTACGGATAGATCTAGAGAAAGTCTCTACAGTTGTTAATTAGTAGACGCCATCTAATCTTAAGGACTTGCAAGCTTTTCTAGGGTTTTCGAACTTTTACCGTCGCTTTATTAAGGACTTTTCGCATACTGTTAAGCCCCTTAATTTTCTCTCTAGGCAGGGAGTGTCTTGGTCCTGGGATTCGGATTGCGAGCATGCGTTCTAGACGCTTAAGCGAGCCTTTATTTCAGCCCCTGTTCTTCGACACTTTGATCATACTAAAGAAGTAGTTTTGGAATGCGATTCTTCGGACTTTGTATCTGCAGCGATACTCTCTCAGTATTTTAATGGTGTTTTACATCCTGTAGCGTTTATGTCTAGGGTATTTGACCCCGCTAAGTACAATTATAAGATCTACGATAAGGAGCTTCTTGTAATTGTACGAGCCTTTGAATCCTGGCGAGCTGAGCTAGCCAGCGTCGAATACCCTATTTCCGTTGTTACAGACCACTAGAATCTTAAGTACTTTATGACTACCAAGCACCTTACTCGTCGCTAAGTACGTTGGAGCGAGTTCCTGTCCTCCTTTGACTTTGTTATTAAAGTAGCCTCTGCAAAAGACCTCGTCAAGCCCGACTCTTTGACTCGACGCTCCCAGGATTTACCCCAAGATTCGGACGATCCTCGCTTAAAATACTAGGACCAGGCCCTACTTAAGGGTCACAATTTGGACCCGGCCTTACAATTGTCGCCTATACTACTAGAGGAGGCTGCCGAATCTGACGACCAGAAGATTACCCGTATACTTAAGGAGGGCTATCCTAACAACCCCTTCTAGAAGCGAATATTAACTGAGATAAATCGTGTTGACCGTACCCCGTACTCTAAGGAAGTGTCTTTGTCGGAATGTGCGATTCGCGAAAATCAGCTATACTTCCGGGACCGTCTATACGTTCCTAATACGGATTTACGAGTGTGGCTACTTCAAAAGAGCCACGATTCTATAGAAAGTGGTCACCTAGGACGGAATAAGCTTTTTGAACTGATTTCTCGATATTATTAGTGGCCGAAGTTGTATAGCGATATCGCTTAGTTTTGTAGAGCTTGTGAGAGTTGCGCTTGTAACAAGAACTCTCAGCTTCGTTATCAAGGCACTCTGAAACCACTTCTACTCCCACTTTAGCGTTGGACCGACTTATCCATGGATTTTATGGGTCCCCTCGCTAGGATTGATGGTTTTAACCAGATAATGGTAGTAACTGACAGGCTTTCTAAGGACTGTCACATCATTCCTTGCAAAACTACCATGACCGCTGCTAATCTAGCTCACGTCTTCGTACGAGAGATTTGGAAGCTCTATGGACTCCCTAGCTTAATTGTCTCTGACTGGGGAACCTTGTTTGTATCTGACTTCTGGAAAGCTGTCTGCGATATACTACAAATCTAGGTACAACTCTCGACAGTATACCATCCTGAGACTGACGGTCAAACCGAAATTATGAACAAGTCAGTAGCGAAATACCTTCGTCTTTATTTAGACTTCGCTCAGAAGAAGTGGGTACAATATCTCCCCTTAGTAGAATTCGCTATACGGAATGTTGTAAATAGCTCTACTGGAATGTCCCCCTTTTTTGCGAACTACGGTTACTACCCTCGACTAAGCTTTGCACTACCAAAAGACTTAGACTCTATGTTACCAAAAGAACTAGCTGGTACTAGATTCGCATAGAAAATGTAGGAGATCCTCGATTTATTACGAACTAATCTCCTAGCCGCTCGAGATTCGATGGAGTCCTCCGCTAATAATTCAAGGGACCCAGCCCCTGCTTATCGAGTAGGTGATTTAGTACTATTGAGTACTAAAAATATCCTATCATCTACTTGTCCTATTCCTAAATTCGATGCTAAGTTTATAGGACCTTTCCGAGTCCTTCAGAAGGTTAACTCGCATACGTACAAGCTGGACTTGCTAGTAGAACTCGAAGCAATCCATCTAGTCTTCCATACTAATTTGTTAAGGCCAACTGTGGGTACTCTACTACCTGGGCAGCACAATCCACCAGCTATGCCAGTAGTACTCGATAATAGTGGTCAGGAATTATGGGCAGTTGACAGAATTATCGATTCTCGGCGTCAAGATAGTCAATTTGAGTATTTAGTCCAGTGGAGAGGTTACGAGGAGACCACGTGGGAGCCCCTTGCGAATGTCTTTATAGGCTCTACATCTCGTACCCTGTTCCATCGCTCTTTCCCTGATAAGTTACGACCTACATCTGAGGAATTGCAAGCTGCTCGCGCTGCTTCTGTGCAGAAGGGTTCTAGGATAAGGGGGGGCCTTATGTGAAGGTTCGATTTCGAGTTTTATAGTGAATGGATTCGCTTGAGTGAATAGGGGTATTCGGTATTCCGTAGCTATTTAGTTAGTTCCACCGCGAGGAGTTCTCTCCTTCTCTCCTTGCGGACAATCTAATTAATACCCTACCCTGAAAACAAGATATATACGATATAGGGGTTCTCACTAAGCACCTGCGTTGTACTCCGAGTACCCTCCGAGCCCTCGGCCCGTATTAATTAATTTAATTAGATTATATAATTAATCGAGTAATTAATTAAGATTAGGAGGTCTAGTTGATTAGAATAACTAAGATTAAGAGGTAGGTTCTTTTAGAATTAAGTAGTTTATCTGAGATATATAGTAAAACGTTATAGGGTTGTTTACGCTTCTGAAAGATGTCTTATTAGGTAAAGGGGGCGCTGCAGTAAGTTTAACTAACTCTTTATCATTACTTTTATCTGCTCCTGAAAACACTTGAAGCTTGTTTATAGTGTCTTTTTACAGGTTGTATATTCTGTTAGTCTTGGGTACACTATCGTAAATTTAAACCGAATTAATTTCTAGATAAAGGGTCTGGACAGCTCTCGTCGCCCCCTCCCCTGTATACGACTTGTTATAGGCAGGGTATAACTCTACAATCTAGCCCTCTAAGCCAATTGAATTGTCCGATTCATGTGGAGGTATATTAGAAAGTGACAAGGAGGGAGAGACTCTAGCTGTCTAGACCCTTTACCTTCTGACAGTTAAAGCTAGACACTGTCCTTAACTATTACAGCTCGGCTAAGATTTTCAGCAACTGTAAACTAGACAATAAGAGACTCTGGTCTAAGCGAGTGTCCAGCTTTAACTGTCCGCTACAAGCAACATTATAGTAATTTACATAAAATGCATTTCATAATATTTTGATTTATTATTTTTGATTCTCAGCTTCCTCTATGAGATACTCACGTTTGGCATTAGGCAATAAACACCTCGCTTGGCTCAACCACAGTGGGGCGATTGTGGAGTGATCGACGTCTCTCCTCGGGTTCCTACCGGGTAAATCATACGCGAAAAAGTCTACTTCTATAACAAAAAAGATTCAAGTCCCTATTCGCATGTTTTGCTGATACTTGGGGCCGAAGCGTGTTGTCTTGGATATAACCGAGATAGAAAAGAAGCGTATTATACTTTCAAGATTAGAGAGAGGTTGAAAAGAAGATTCTTACCATTGGGTATGTTCTTCGGTTCAATTCGTATTACCACATCTACTTCATGCAATCACCGTACAGTTGACCTTATAGGCAACTCCTAAGACAATCAAGATGCCAACCACGAAGCACCGGACTAGCCGATCATTTACCTTGGCCAATCTAATCAGATGGGATCCACTTTGATCTGATAAGATGGGTCGTGAGGGAAATATGGAGATATCCTTGGCGGGTAAAGCGTTGTTATGGAAGTTGCAAAATGTCTTAGTAAATTATGAGTATCCATAACTGTACTATATAAGATACAGTCACCATCACCGTCCAGAAACCATCAATCTGCCTATCACACTCAGCAGTCTATCAATCTTTCTTCTCACAACTATCATTCTCTTTTGAACACCTCCATCAATAATTCCAACAAAAACCATCAAGATGCGCTTCTTCGCTACTCTCTCAATCCTCGCCCTTACCTCCGTCACCGCTGCTCAAATAACGGTTGCATGTATTCCCTCCGTCTCAAGGGATTGCATTACCCAATGCACAAACAATGGGGTAAGAATCTCCTAGTTTTCCTTGTGACTGCAAAAGTATGTACTAATTCCGCGGTAGGGTATCAGTGAGTTGGAATGCACTCAAGGACCAGGTGTTAGCGACACCAGCAGCAGATGCTGCTGCGGTAGCGGTCTTTGCACTTCCGCCTAGATGGACTTCTTACGCTTTGTTGAGATTCATGGATGATGTCAAGATTATGGAGGATGTTAAGATGAATCGAGGATGTTAATATAATTGGAGGATTCGAGCTATAGTAAAATTCTAAATTTATTATACACTCATTTCGTTTCACAGCATAGGATCGAATTACCACCTGTGTAGTACTTGACCACTTTACCGGCACAATGACTAGTAGATTAAAGTAAAGTCAGATTCATAGTATGTGTAGTGTTTCTATATGAGAAACACTTAAGTGCTCCATACACTCCCTTGCTTATATCGAACCAGAACCGTATTCAAAACACGAATCAACTAAATAAATGGAAACTTTATATATGTAATAGAATTACCTTCTTCCACTAACAGAGCGCCTGCGGGATATGGACTGTTTTCTTACCACGTGACCAGTCTTCCTTACAGCTTCTAGCATCTGCCTCTGCGAACCGATTTTGAAGCGTATACACATCTCTCTTAGAAGAAGGTTATTCTAAAAGCGTCGTACAACAAAAACAGTTATGTAAAGAGCTTAGAGCAAATGTTACCGGTTGCTTTTGTTAGCCTATGTATACTAATATAATTATCCTATTTGTACTAGAAGTTCAGTATAATAGTATTTTATATAACATATACAGAGTAACGATCTTATAGGCATAGTATAAAGGACAAGTAATTAAATAACTTTTGCGGTTTGCGACTTGCGATTACGCTACATGGTTCAATGGATACCGTAGCTGCCAACTATATTTTTGTTTATAATGCAACGTCGCTAAGCGAGACAGCTGTTGACTCGTTCTTAGCCCTCCCGTAAACTGACCAGATCTTCTAACAACTACACTGATTCAAATACAGCAGTGATCGTTCCACACGACTCATTTGTACTTTTATCATAGGCAATCCTACGTGTTTCAAAAACAAACACTTTTAGTTAACTTTTTTTACTAATCAAGTTACCTAGCCTTCAAGTACTACGGTACTGTACTACTTTATTATACTACACTTGGATAGACTTTATCAAACCTAGTTTCCATACATGGTTGTCGAGCATACCGTTGGTTAGAATATTAAGGGCGCTAGCATACCATGTTAAATATGAGAAAGAGGGTTAGAGAAATTCCCCAAGGTACGCAAACTCTGTCCCTAAAGGGACTTTTTGCAAGGATTCGACACTCTAAAGTTTTGCAACCAAAGTTTTGCATCCCAAGTTTTACTTTCATCCCAGGGTTTACACCCAAGTCCTAGGCTTTACATCCCAAGTCAGTACCCCAAAGTCTAATAGTTGGTCCGTCCTAGTCGCTTCAGCGCAGACAACGGACGGTCCGACTACTCTCTCCCCTCGTCTTCCCCAATTAGAGGTTATTTCTGACTACTACATGCACTGCAGTTTGTACAGTATAGCGAAACTACCGTGCGCCCGCAAAACAATAAAGTTCACAATTAACCTCTAATTAGGGGGAGGGAGTACAGTAAGTAAAGGGTCTGGATAGCTCGGGTCCCTTCTTCCCTCCCCCCCTCTCCTCAGTTTCTAATAAACCTCTATATGAATCGGACAATCCAGTTGGCCTAAAGAGTCATATTGTGGGGGTATACCAAGTTGTATACAGCGTTGGGGGAGACGCAAGCTGCTAGACCCTTTATAAGACTAAATGGGTTGCGCACGTCCTCGGTTCATCCCCTGAACGGTGCACCGACAACGGCGCAAGAGAAAAACTCAACCCCCTTCACACCATCTGTCTCCTCTTCTTTGTATCTCTCTATCTCTCTATATCTCGGTCTCCCTCTCTGTCTCTATATATCTCGGTCTCCCTCTCTGTATGTCTTTCTGTCTCTATAATTTCACAAACATAGCTTATATTACAATACAACCTCAGTATATAAATATAGTCGGGCCCGGATTTGTTGAGAATATAGACGAGGATATCCTTAGACTTCCTCAAAGCAGAGTTCCTTTGAGGCGCAAGAAGCTTTTTGGACTTACCTCGTCCCAGGCGAAATAAACGTAACTTTTCCAGGCTGGCTAAAGCGAGCAACAGGGTAAAAACCCCTGAAAGTCACATTTATTTCGCCCAGGGGGAAGCAAGACTCAAAACTGTAACGGAGCCTAACATCGAGTATCATTCTATCAAGGCTGTGCTGTAGCCCAATCAGCAGAGACCTTGTACGATTTTACGAGCGCACATGATATAAGAGTAATAGGTATGGTAGGGTTTGGCTAGTGCGAGTCAACGAGCACTGACAGGGGATGAAGTATTAGGTATAATGTTATATTGTTTGCTCTACTACGCTCCCCCGTCCTATTAGACTACAAAGTATCCTGTAGAACTCAGTTCGAGCATTATACGACAGGGGTTCTACATGTGCCTTTGACTTTTACAAAGCATTTTATATTTAAACCCAGCTAGCTATCCCTGCCCCTCATTCTTGAAAGAAGCCTATATAATACGGCGAGATATTCTCGCACATATAGGAATGTTCCTACGGCACATCACAAATCTACCTTCCAAAATTCAAGAACTCACACCATAACCTCAACCACCAATCCACACATCCAAATTTCAACATGCAAATCACAGCTATTCTCTTGGCCATTGGCCTACTGGCCACACCAACAGTACAACAAACAGCCCTGGTGTATTGCGAATACAATGGATGTCCTCTTCCAGATGGATCCCAAGGATGCAATAAACACGTTTTCTGCTGTAGTGCCAATCTGTCAGAAAATGATAAGGGTCCATGGCAAGTCGGCCGAGAGTGTAACCGAGTCACAAATAAAGACAACGAGCCCTTTTCCTGCAACGCACAAGTATCGGAATCAGGCCAGAAGCCTGTTGCTGGTATCTTAGCTGCCGTTGGTTCTGTCATGTGTTGTTGAGGAATCGGACTATTTCTTGGGTCATGGAAAGATGGGGAGGATATTTATGCTGTTTGCGTATTTCTATTTCCGGTCCTGTTGGATCTTTTGGGTATGGTTTTTGGGGCGAGGGAGGAGAGGCGGTGGTCCGCCAGTGTTTCACAAGATGTCATGGTTGGATTTATATCTTGGGAGCAGCAGGTTTAGTCGGGAAGGGAGACTGGACCGGGAGTTATCGAAGGGATTCAAAAGAAGCCGAGTCTCGAGTCGAGCGACGGAGGAATATCGTGGAACAGAGACAAGACTATGAAGTTCTCTACGACTCTATATTATAATATTAAAAGGCTAGACTCCTATTTTACTCTGTATACCTTTTACTATAAATTAAATCTTGAATATAAAACTACTCTTGTAGTAGAAACAATTAAACTGATTAGATCTATAGTAGCTACCTAGTCCCGAAGAACATACTCTGTTTAGTTAACTTGGTTTTTTAAACCCCCTTTACAGTCTTTTCACTAGAAAGACTACAATATTCGGTGAGAGGGCGGGCATTACTCAATATTGTAGAACAGAGATAAGACTATAAAGTTCTCTACGACTTTATATCATAATATTAAAAGGCCAGACTCCTATTTTACTCTGTAAACCTTTTACTATAAATCAAATCATGAAGACGAAACCAATCTTGTAGCAGAAACAATTAAACTGATTAGATATATAGCAGCTACCCAGCCCCGAAGAACACACTCTGCCCAGTTAACTTGATTTCTCAAAAGCCTTTTATAGAATATAGTCTTTTCACCAGAAAGACCACAATACTCGGTGGGAGAGGTGGGCATTACTCTGTACACCTACTGCACCCCTAAATTATAAAAAATATTATCCTCAAGACCTTATACAACTAAATCAATTATACGAATAGTTTAGAATAGTTAATACTTTTTACACCGTACAAATCTTGGTGAATTGGGACAATTAATTAAGGTGTGTCAAATCCTTGGCATAATGACTTTTAATAGCGTGTAGTCGTACAGAGCAATGACTAGGTTTCCTACAAGAAAGGCCGTCTATTTATGGGGTCTAAACATGGTATTTAGTTATTTGAGCTTATAATCTACTAACCTTTCAAGGAAGCCTTTTTTAGAGTGAGATATTGAACGTTTGATTCACGGAAAAGGTAAACTCATTTGCTATGTTATCTTCACTCACAGCCTTACTATTGAGATAGAGATATGACTCTCAAAGCGATGAAAATCGTAGACTCGATATTAGTCCTCACGCTCTCAGTTATATGATTTTTGGGAAAGTGAGAGTTCAAACGTTGCACGCAACCAATTCTTATATGATGACAGTATTTATGTACAATGGCACTCTCGAATCTATTTCTTTGGCTCTTCTTTCTTTTCTTCTGGCTTTGGGGTAGGTAACTTGAAGGTATCAGGTTTCCTGTCCACACCAGATCCAACTTGCTGCTCGATGTTAGCCATATCTCAAGGCCCTTGGAACAGCAAATACATACCTCCCAAGCAGCACTTCCACCCTCAAAGTTACGGAATGCCTGCGTCAGCTCTAGTGGCTCCACAACAATACGCTTCTTCTCCTCGTCATACCGGATCTCAGTGTAGCCAGTCAATGGGAAGTCCTTCCGTAATGGATGCCCATCAAATCCATAATCCGTCATGATGCGTCGCAAATCTGGGTGGCCAATGAAGAAGACACCAAACATATCATACACCTCCCGCTCGTACCAATTGGCTCCGTCGTACAAACCGCATAAACTTGGCACGGGTGAGGCTTCATCTGCGTATGTCTTGACACGAATTCGGGAGTTGTGGCGAACACTCAACATGTTGTAGACAACCTCGAATCTTTGGTCTCGGGTGGGAAAGTCGACCGCAGTGATGTCAGAGATTTGGGTAAATTCGGCAGCAGTATTGTCTATTGATTATTAGAAGGAGGCATTGGGGTAGGTGGATGATCTATTACACTTCAAAAATGAGAAGACGGGAATGACGCCAGAGGGCGCAATGTATATGACTAGCTCATCCTTCCACACAGAGAACTGTTGGATGTATTTTGGGAGACATCCCATGAGCCATTGGCCATATTTGTGCATGTCATCGGCCTTTGCAGCATATTTGTCGGCAGGGTTGATTGGAGGTACACGAAGTCCGCCAGCAACATCGGGATCTCTGGAAGCTAAGCGCATATTGGGAGTGTCCTGGGAGACGACTACGCGAGAGGCCTTGGAAGAAGTGAAGCAGCGTATAGCTTCATTGCGGCGGGCCAGGGAGGTTTTCGTAGAGTTGAATGCGGAGGCCAGCGCCCGACGGTTCGATACCCTCATTGCCATCGCGGAGGGTGTAGTGTGGTGGCGCCAATTGCAATGGGCAGCGGCAGACTTGGACTGGCAGTACAAGTATGATGTGCACTTGAATCTGAGTTGAGGCTCTGCCACCTCCACTGCCCTGCACCTTCCGTGACCATCGAGCCTCCCCAGCGGGCAACTTCAATACTGACTAATCCACTTGGACTCCTCTTTGATTGGTGCGGGGGCCCAACACCTCGGCGCTAAACTCGAAGGCGTTAGGGCCAGGCTAGCATCCACGCTCATGCCTCAGGCTGACAGACAAAGTTTATGGTTCATGTCCTCCAGACCTTCTCAAGTCTTTCGCAACTCTACCCTTATTCCAAGCCGAAGCACCGTCTGGACTCCTTCAACTTCCCGCACAACCACAACTGATAGTGCCTGGAGACACGATTCGCATCTCTAATAATCTTCGTTCGCCCTCTCTTCTCCGTCGAGTCCGGCTTCACCCCTTGAACGCGACCACGACAAGTTCCTCCTGCGCTCATCACCTTTTTTTGCCATCAACATCACCATCCAATATTACCTGCCGATCTCGGGCACAGATCAAAAGTCGCCATGGCACCACAGCAAGATAGTTTCATCGATGATGAGGAGGAGTGCTGGTGAGTTGCCTCTACCATCTCTTGCTGTGGCCAGTTGGCATGTGGATCTAGGTATACTAACCTCGACTTTAGCCCCCTTTGCGTCGAAGAGTTCGACCTTTCAGATAAGAACTTCCGACCATGTCCTTGTGGGTATCAGGTAAGTCAACAACATATCAGACACTATTCTGATCATCCTGACCTTCATTGATGGCGACTAACACGCCGTTTACCGCAGGTCTGCCAGTTCTGCTTCAACAATATTCGCAACAACCTCAATAGCCTCTGCCCCGCATGCCGAAGACCATACAAGGAAGAGACAATAGTATGGAAGGTTGTGTCACCTGAAGAGTAAGTCAGCCCTTGTCGTCCTCCCGCAACCATCCCGCTCATCCCGTGATAGGCAAGCCCAATTTCGCGCGAACGCCCAGAAGAATGCCAAGAAGAAGGCAGAGCAGCGACAGAAGGAGGCGCAAAAGCGAGAAGTTGAAAACCTGAATCGAAAGCACCTAGCAGGCCTACGAGTGGTTCAGAAAAACCTCGTGTACGTTGTTGGGCTGAGTCCTGGCGTCCGTGAGGCCGAAATGCTACGAACACTTCGAGGCGACGACTATTTTGGACAATATGGTCCCATCGATAAGATTGTGGTCAGCAAAACCAAGAACGGAGAGCCGGTAAACACTTCACAAGGGATTGGTGTTTACGTCACCTTCCACCGAAAAGAAGACGCTCAAAAATGTATCGACTGTGTCAATGGCACGCCGAATGGAGAGCGAACCCTACGAGCGCAGCATGGAACCACGAAATACTGTTCAGCTTATCTGCGTGGCGAGGTATGTACAAATAAGTCATGCATGTTTCTTCATGAGGATGGCGAAGCCGAGAGTAGCTATTCCCGACAAGATCTTTCCACCCTGAATAGTGTCAACACGCAAAGACCTTTGCCCGCCATGGCATCTGGCTCTGGATCTTCAGCACGCCAGGCACAACTTCAAGCACCGATACAACATGCGCAACCCGTTGCTGCAGCATCACAACCTATGGCTCGAGACTCGAGCAAGGATGGGTCGGAAAGCGGTGATGGTTCTGCACTTCCTTCCTCAGCCAGCTGGGCCAACCGGGGTCTCCCTCAACGCAGTCGCAGAGGAAGCCATGCAACTAGTGGTGCAGCACCAAGTCCCGCGGTTTCACACGTCATGCCAGCTACTGCTGAGATTATCGAGGAAACTCCTGCACCTGTTCAAGCCGAGCCCCAGACTGAGCCCGAGCCAGAAGTCGCCAGTCCTGCACCAAGCGCAGATGTCGTATCTCCAGCAGAACCAGCTCGACCACAACATAATGACGTCCTCATGTCCATACTGAGGTCCATCAACACTTTCCAGCTTTCGTGCCCACGCTCTAGACCCGATGATACCAGTTCTTTCCCACCACTATTTGACGATCATGGCGGCGAAAAGAGACGACTTCGAAAACTCCAACAAGAAGAGGCTCGACTTCGTATGGAACAGGAATCACAGGAAGACATAAGCTCAGCAGCACCTGAGCCAGTCGAAGAGGAGGAACCTGAGAGTGGAAGTTTGCAATTGGGTGGTGAGCCCGAAGATCGGGATAGCGGCCGCGACCTTCCTCGCGATTTTCAACGACGCCCCAGCACACAACTACCTATTCAAAGAACCAACAACGGCCCTGTTGGACCAAACATTGCCGGCTACAATCGTAATATCAGTAACTTGGGCGCCATCAATGGCCGTTCTTTGACACCTCAACAACAGCAACAATTGCTTTTGTTGAATAGCCAATCGTCTAGCTTCATGGATCAGTACTCCCCCAACATTTCAGGACCAGTCACCCAAGGTACTGCGTTATTCCAACAACAAGGCCACAATCGACAATCTTCGAGATATAGCTTTGCTGATCAAGCGGGCGCAAATTCTTCATCAATTAAACCTTCTGCAAACCCAAAGCTTATGGCCCAGCAATCATCCATGATGCCTTCCACTCATCCTCAAGGTGGTAATCAATTTTATGGCACTTCAATTCAAGGACCACCACCAGGACTCAAGTCAACTGGAACTCCTCCTATCGGTGGCATGTTTGGACAAGGACATTCTTTCGGCGGATCTATGGCAGGTTCAAGTTTTGGAGCAAAGGAAAGCAATGATATGCTTAGGGATATGCTTCGCGGTCGTGGTAATGTTGGTGGTGGTGGTCAATCACATGATGCAGGCAAGCGTGAGTTCATGTTTCCTTCTTTTCTTCAGCAGTACCCATCTGCCTCTTCCACTCCAGCTCCTGCTTCAGGTCTCCTGGCATCGCTCTATGGTCCTCAGACTGGAGCATTCCATGACTTCAGTCAAAAGCAGAAAAAGAAGGGAAAGAAGCACAGACATGCTAACACTTCCTCTTCTGGGGGAGGTGGCTTAGTCGATCTTGCAGACCCAAGTATCTTGCAAGCGAGAATTCAGCACCAGCAACAGAGCAATGCCGGAGTCGGACAGGGACTGTTTGGTGGACAGGCTCAAGGTGGGTACAATCCGATGATGTATGGTGGTGGCGCAGGATTTGCTCGGTGGTAAACACGGGTGGAGGCATTATACAGGACTGTGTTTGCTGTTGTAGATATCTTTTTCTTCATTTTCTTTCGAGGGGCGTCTTTCTGGAACTTTTATCGAGGCGTTGTTGCATCTTGCTGGTCAGCATTTGTTTTAGCGAGCATGGGAGAGCTCCAAGGTGGATGCTTGGGATGCATAGGCGTCATTTGTGGTTGGAAAAATGAGGGGATCTCATTGTTGCTTCTTAATATCTCTTGGTTTTATTCGTCGGGGAGCATCAACACTTCGGCAGGGAAAGGTCACATGGAAACCCATCATCGTCTTCGTCCGGGACCGGTCTCATGTACGTTAAAGTCCCCGACCCTACGCCAAACTGTGGCTGGTCAATATAGCATTCTTACATATATGTGCCATCAGTAGAAGCCTCTATTTCGAAGACGATGATGGGCCCGTGAAGTGATATCTTGTACCTAGCCTGTGGATCCTTTGTCTGCTGTTTCCTGTTTCCTGTTTCTTCCTCATGCTTCTTTACTGTTTCTGCCATCAAGTCGACCGAGTTTTTCTTTTCTCGTCGTTTCTGAAAATCGTTTGCTGATAGTAATTATACAGATGACCAAGGTCTTCCCTCTCTGGACGAAGCCACTCTTTCTGTTGATGCTCTTGTCGCAGACAGCACTATTGACGACTTTGGACCTCGCCTTCCGGATCAATACGAGACTGCGGTTTCTCGATCATCAACTCCCACTGTACCTCCAGGTTTCGAGCTACCTCATGCGCATCCCCCTCCACCCGCTGTGCAGGAAGCCCCAATCAAACCCCCCTCAAGAATTGTCCCCACTTCGGCACCTTTTACACCTTCGAGGAGTGCTTCTTTTATTCCAAGGACGGCCACGCCTCTATCTAATGTATCACTACCAGATGTAACTCCAAAGATTGTACCACAAACACCAACTTCACTTGCAAAGCAAGATGTAAAGGCTCTTGCGACAACCACTGGGCTTTCCAAGACAATTGTATCACAGTCATCCAAAACACTTCAATCTGAAGACTTTCCTGCTTTGGACTCGGTAAAGTCGAAGGCCCCTCCTGTAACACCAAGCAAAGCTCCAAGGACACCAGCCGCGGGTAGTAAGAAGAATGTACCGGTTACTCCAACTCCTACGATGGCAGTACCTGTAACGCCCACTCCAGCCAAAAGTGAGAAACGTCCACCGCCAGGGATTCTTAATATTTCAGTTCCTTCAAAGCCAGCACTGAAGACAACAACTCCCTCTGAGCCACCAAGTAAGCCTAGCGTAGCTTCTTCAGCATTTCCCCCTCTACCTCCAAGCACCCCGTCGGCAAGCTCCACACAATCACCTTTGGTTCGAGGAACTCCAAAGACCTTGCGACTTGTTCCTTCAAAAACAGATGCACCAACTGTCGGAAGCGCCACCCCATCATCTGTGACATCTGCGTTTCAACCAATTTTTCCCTCCCGTCAACCAAGTCTGGCTTCAATTTCTAGACACGAGCGACCTGGCACTCCTACAAGTGAGGCTATCTCGGATAATGCCTCGATCACTTCGGCATCACTTTCAAGAGCTAGTTCCCCTCCACCATCCAAAGTCGGTTCGGCACCTGTAAGAATCACGACCAAGAGCAAGCAGAAGAAGCAACGCCAAAAGGAAAAAGAAAGATCAGAAATGGAAGCCGCTGCTGCCGCCGCCGCTGCCAAAGTTGAGCCCGAAGAAATTGCTCCAATTATGGGGCGCAAGAGAAAGCAACAGAAGGAAAAGCACATTCATAGTGCTGCTGGTGGTTCAACGCCAGCTGTCAGTCGGCCGCCATCTCCAGGACCTAGTGAATCGGCATCCAAATCAGAAGAAATTTCGTCCAAGGACGGACGGGCACAACCCAACCAGAAGAATACAACAGTTGAACCTGAGCCAGAAGTTTCCCGACCAACGCCAAAAAGCAAGGGCAAAGGTAAGCATCGCAACCAGGCAGCTCCACCGCCACCTCCCACGCCATCCGTCGAGGCCGTCAAAGAAATAGATGAGGAAACCAAACAGGAGCCCGTACCGAAAAAGGCCCAAACATCGTTGACCCCGCAGGTAGTTTTTGAACAGTTTGTAGAGTCTGGCCAAGTTCCTGCCGCGCAAGACCTAGCCTTGCTCAAGAACCCCGCCGCCTACGCGAAGGCCTCCTTCAACGACGATTTGGACAACCACCCTGGTGCTGCCGTCTTGCAGAAGCTTACTATCACACCAGAGGATCGCGCCTCGCTACAAGCTGGAATTCCTGTTCGCAAGAATCAGGGAACGCCACATAGCTGTATGCTCACGCCAAATGGCGACTATGTCAGACATCTGGCCCCACACGAGGAAAACCGCTATCTCGAACTTCAGGAAGTGTTGGCAGAGGAAGCTGGACCTGCTGCCTTTGTTTCCACCAAGCACCATGCTACTAACGGATTTACATTAATCGGGGGACGTGCTGTACCGAACGGCCCACCTTCATTTTTCCCTCCTCCAAAGGGCACTCCTGCCACACTTGACCCCGTCAGCAAAATCCAACGTGACGAAGCTCTCAGTTACATTAACCAATACGTCCTTCCCTCACTCTCGACTAACTCACAATTGGAGAAGGCGCTCAATGCCAACGCTCTTGATGCAGAGATGCTTCGATCTTCTGACCCACTCAGCTTTCCCTCTTGGGGTAACGATCCAGCCGGTCCTCGTGCAAGCAGCAGTCACGGAGACATTTCACAAGAGGGCATTTTGGCCACCGGTTTGGAGGGCATGACGGCACGTTTTCGAGAAGGTGATGGTGGACGACCACTTGGGAATGTTTCATTGCTTAGTTTTTCCGAGGCCGAGGTTGCGTTGCAGAGTGCGAGGAAGGATGCGGAGGTTCTTGATAAGAAGTTGCAGGCTTTGATCAAGAAGAATCGTCGTCTTTTGCTTGGAACTGGTCATTGATCGGATTTTACGTTGGGCTCTCGCCTTCATCGATACTAAACGGTTGTTTTTCATTGGGGCTATGATGGGATGGAATGCATTGTTTGTATTGTTTTCATGAAGATAGATATTGGGGATGTGGTGGGTGGGATACATTCATTGATGGTGAGCATACTTTGAGGGGTAGGGAGTGAGTGGTGTTTGGACTTGTCATTATTGGTTGGTTGGGTGGTTGATGGGAAGGTGGTAGTGGTAATTCTGTACCCCAACGATACACTCAGCCTTGGAGCGTCTGTTTCGAGCGTTTTTCAGCGGAGTGGATAACTACTCTGCCTACTTGTAATATTCTTTCGTGTATCGAGCTTACATAGCATAGATGCATAGGTCTGTTTAATTATAGTAGTAATAAAGCGTGTACGATAAATCAATAAATACTATGAATTGTTTTGTCTTTTGGGTAGTAAGAAGAGGTTGTGGTTTGTGATTTATATACAAAAGATAAATTCCTTTTTCTGAAAATTCTATTATCTAACTCTTTTGAAATAATGAAAAATAATTAATAGAGTTAATTATTTAGATTAGGAAATAGGAAAAGGAAAGTATGGTAGAGACGGGTTAAGGATTTAGAAGGAATGTTTTTGTTTTAAGGAGATAGGAGAATTGAACTACCTACTAATATCTATAGAAAATTATAATTAGTAAGGAAAATAGTTAGTAGAGTATAAGGAAAATCCGAGAGTATAGAATTTAGGGGATTCTTTATTATTTTAATTTAGGAGAAGAGAAGAGGGGGCAGATATATTCCTTTACTCTTCTATCCTCCTACAGGCCACACCATGAAAGAAGACATAGAACCTTCAGTATTCTACATTAGAGAATTCCCTACTAACTAGAAATTATAACTCACTTTGAAATCCTAAAATCCACTCCTAATGAAAGATCTCCATCCTATATTCTATAACCAACCAAACATCCACGATCCAACTCACATAAGAATCATGAATCGCCAAGGGGAGAGTATATACAAGAACATCACACCCCCTACCTCTTCCCCACCACCCCCCTAACAACCAAAACCCCAACCCCAACTTCAACCTTCCACCCCTCCCTAATCAACATCTTCCCCACCGCCGGGCCTAACTTCCCGCGTCCCCCTTCACTATGGTGACCCACCCCCGTAACAATCCTATACCCTCCCCCAATCCCCTTTTTCTCTCGATTCTGCCTCGAAACCCACCAACCCGTGACCCGCTCCCTCGTAATCCGCAACGCATCCTTAACACTAACCCCATGCAAATCCAGCTGATCCCCAGAACTCTGTTGATTGACGAGGATATCGGCTGCAGCGCTTGAAGCTTGCTTGGCGAGGACGTTGTAAGAACGTCCCTCGGTGGCGTAGTAGGCGGCTGCGCCGCCCATTAGGGGGTCGGATTTGCCTTTTCGGTAGTAGGCTGCTGCGCGGTTGAAGTATTCGTTTCGAGTTGCGGTGTAGGAGTTTGCGGCAGCGGAGGGATCGGTTAGAGGAGAGAGGGGTACGATAGCGGAGGTTGATGATGTTGAAGATGTTGTTTTGTGGAGGTCGATGGGTGCGTGTCGGAACTCCAATTGAATTTTCGATTTGCCTGTTGGAGGGGAAGTGGCGAGTCGACGGGCTAAGGCATGAGCATTTGGAAGAGAGGGACTCGTAAGGTGTATGAGTATTTCCAAATCCGAGAGATTCGCCGATGGGAAATCTCTTTTGAGATTGTATGCTTCGACGTGAACAACAGGATCATCCGTCTCTGCATATATGTCCCTATAAGCCTGTATGATAGCAGAGATCGTTGCCTTGGATGAACCCCCGTGTTTATGATATAACGAGCTGACTTGCTGCTCCGGCATTTCTGTTTTCGAGGCGATAAAGTCGATATCTTGCTTCGCTGTCTCCCACTTGCTTACAGCGGTTTCCTCCTTTTCCTGACTACCCGTATCTTCAGTCGCTGCTCGACGCTTCTTTCTTTTCTTTTGTCGTTTGCTTTTCAGAGCCTTAGGCGCAATCTCGCCTTCCGAAAATGCGTCAATACCCTTATGCCTGCTGCCATTTTCCTCAAGAAAAGACTGCGTCATTAATTCATCAATAGCTTGACTGGCATCGCCCTTGTATTTCTTCAAAGCCCACACAATATCAAATTCCTTCAAAATCGGAAAGATACCCAACAAGGCTGCCTCCTTACTCTTGTCATCCAAATCGTCCAAAGTACTCGTATATGACTTATCGGGTGATTCATCCCTGCTGGAAGGCACATCCGTATGCGAATCCAAAATATGAAGATCCGAAATGGACATCGATATCCCAGTAGAAGTGTCATCGGTTTCGCTCTTCCAACACGGCATACTCTTCCCACTTCCACTTATACTATCGTCATTCTCCCCTCCCGCTTCCAGTCCTCCCGGTTGAAGATTCGACCCGCTTGCGCCACTGGCATCAAACCCAGTAGCCTCGCCAAATGGAACTGCTTCTTTCAAGGTATCAAGGATTTGTCGCAGGTTGCTCATTTGCGCCGGGTCACAGAGATCGAAATCAGAGGCAATCGCGAGGACAGTTGAGGAGTCTACGCATCTGTAATCCTCCTGCAATCTTAGTTAGCATAGATTCTTTCTGTTTCTCATGCCCTTCAGCTGTCGCGATCGAGAGTCATACCAGTAGCTGGGCTTGGAGCCCATCCTCCTCCTTCATTTCGATAACTCGTTGGTGTGTGGTAATGGAGTCAGTGCGAGCTTCTCAACCATGTCCTCTAGGACTCAAATTAAACAGGCGCGTGGATCGGAGGTCTTTATTTGTATCTGGAAACATGGCGTTGTGTAGGTATTTATGACGACGGTATCGCGTCTAAGGGTCCACCATTTTCGGCTGTTATCTTAGTGGGATAAAATAAGCATGGACCAGGATAGGCTGTAAAGCGGCATTACAGTACCCGTATCCGTATAGGTAGTGTTTGTTACGTATCGGAAAAGTGTATATTCAATCATCTTATACTTAAAGGCTACCTATACCTTAAAGGCTAATACTAGAGTTTTAATACTATAGTATTATACTAGTTAGCTAACGTAGAATAATTCTAGTATTCTTCTAGAAGCGTTATATCTTAATAAAAAGCGTTTCTACCAAGGTATAATTACTAAATATCCTAATAACTAATAGAATATTTTCCAAATACTTTTAATAATTAACATTTCTAAAAAACAGATAAACTCCATTAACCTTAACGCAATTAAATTCTAAGTTGTAAAATCGGCGATTCAGGCAAATTTGACTCGCGTGTACGGTGGACGGGGACAGGCGTTCGATATACTCTAGCAACGGCTTAAGTTCAAATTATAATTATTCAAGTACCACGAATGCCTGTACCCCCTAGTGAATTCATACATGACAATATTTCCTACGAAACTTTTACAGAAAACCTCGATTAAGGTGGGGATTTTAATTGTCGTCTATCTAGTGGTGCAAAGTGCTTAACTAATCGCTCCGCATTCCTCCGCTCATTTCATTTTTGCGCCAAACGACCTTCCAATGCAATTTGACTTCGGCCGTTCAGCCAGAATCAGGGTTGAAGAAAAGAAAACATGAAGAGAAGCTCATGAATACATAAACATATTGACTAAAGCAAAGTGCCCATCGTCATAAAATAATGCCCGAGATTGAAATTATCCATCCCAATGTCAGACGCGCCAACCAGATGATCCTCGTGAGTTTGACATGCTCATGATAGATGGAAAGCACCCTGCCCTTCCTTAATAGCCGTACCCATACGACGCTTCATAACCTCCAAATTGGAGTAGTCTGGCAATTTAAGATAGTTGACACAAGTCATGACACTTGGCAGGTAGTCATCAGATGCGTAAGGAGGCTCGCTTGGCTTGCAAACCACGGTAAACATAGGCGTAAGTGATTTGAATCCTAGATGGCGTAATTAGTATATCTCAAGGGGAATCTGAGGAAATTGACTTACCTCCAATAGGGAGCTTGGGGCTACCAGTGGTAAATTGAAGGAAGTCCCGACGTTCCGAGGGTGACAGCTCGCTCATGGTCTGAAGGAGATTTCTGACGCTCTTGCTATCCATGTTGAATCCATGGTCGGCCTTGATTGAATCCATCAAAGCTGGAACAGATGTCAGCAAAATTCGCAAGTTACGTGCACGAGTACAACTTACTTTCTAATGACCAATCCTCCTCAATGCGTCCGAATAGCATGACCAGCTCGTCTGGCGTGAACGCACTCAAAGCCGAGTACGGGAATACTTGCGTAAAACCGGCTCTGAATGCATCCACTTGTCTTTGAACGCCACTTCCAAGCGTAAAATCGATGACCTTCTCAAGATATAGCTCAACATTGTCAATAGTGACGGCAAGGGTTGATCCGTTAGGCAACAGCTCAATCGAAGAGTAGCCAGGAAGAGTGAAATCGAGACCAAGGTCATCAATTGAAACGTCATCAATTCGAAGTGCCTCTGCTTCGGCAACCTTTTGTGCGGCTGTCAAGTTGGGATTCTCATCAATGGCTTTCTTTGCAACGGCAAACTTCTTGATAAGCTTCAACGATTTTGCCAATTGAGCATCAACAGTCTTGACAGCACCCAAAGAAGGCGTGACCGGGTTGGATCCATCACCAATGCGGAAAAATGTTGGATTGAAAGACACATCGATGATTCGGGAGTCAATCATGGATCTTGCCACAAACTTCCCGAGCATCTTGAAAAGTCGTAAAATGGGCTTGCCAATGTCCTCTGATGCTGCTTGTTCTTCGCTCATAGGGGCTGGGAAAAGACCACGGGCACCGAAGGCATATTCATCAGCATCATTGGCGTCGGTTTCGCGCCAGAGTTTGAGCTTCTTCTTCGAGAATTCCTTGGAGACTGTGGAGTAAAACTCTAGAGTAGGTCCAAGTCCAGTACCAACTTCTTCAAAGTATTCCACTTCCAGGATACTCTGTGAAGCACCATAGAGTTCCATAACCTTAACAGCAGATTCGAGGATTTTTGATCGCGAGATGCGGACCTTTTGTCGTTGCAATCTGCCAAGGAATGGTCGTTCGTCACGATGACGGTCTCGACGAGATTCATCGGCGGATTGAGCATTTTGCCATCGAGTCATGGATCGAGCATAACCGAAAGAGGTCGACTGCAAGAACAGATGTCTCGTTTCGAAGGGGAAAAGGAAGGGATAGAGACGCGCGAGATCCTCGCTCCAGCTAGGAAGGCAATTGCTTGCCACGACCAGAGGTTCCTCGAGCTGTCGATTAAGTTTAGCAGTAAGCTTTGTGTTAACAAATTGAGAAAGGGGCTCTGCATTCAATTTCAAAGTGTCCTTGTTTTCGGCCAAGACATCATCGAGATTCGCGTTGAGAGCGTGCAGAATATTAAGTAGTCGGAGAATAAAAGAGGTAGCTGGATTCTTGTCTAGAGATGCAGGAATACCGGAAGCAGTCAGCTCAGTAATTTCGGCAGCTTGGGTGAGAGAACTTGGTTCTGGAGGTGGTGGTCCCGAAACTCGTTTGAACTTGATTGGATGAATGGCAGACCAAACACTTCGGCTAGAGTGCTCATCAACTGGACCAGCTGGGTTGTGAACGGCTCTATAAATGGTAGTCTCATTTGAGATAACCTTATCATCCAGACTGAACTCAATGTGCCAATCTTGTGGGATGGCTTGAATAGCAGCTGCATATGACATTGGTCGTGAGGATCCGGGGGTGGACAAGGCTGCTTGGGCCGCCGCTACAGCCTGCATAGCTGCACTTCGTGGGTTACTTCCTGGTAACTGAGAAGGGGTGGCAACTCGCGTGCCGTCATCTTTACGTGCTGTCACTTTACCACCAGCGGCAACTTCGAGATTAACTGCAGTAGGATCGGGAGCTGCTTCTTCTTCCATACCATCCTCCAGCTCTCCCATAATTGCATCTAAAGCTGCACTATCCTCATCCATGTCATCGTCATCCGTGAGTTGTCTCTCGTCAGCACATTCGAGTGCACGCGCGAGGCTATCCTCCTCTTCAGGCGGGGGCGGCACTGGTGGTTCCGTCTGGGCTTGTTGTCGTCTGCTTGATCGACGGGATACTGGTTTCTCCTGAGGAGTATTGGACATGGATTGAGCTTCAGAAGCTGGGGTAGGGGCTGTCTTTGCTTTTGACTTTCTGGTGGCTCGGGAAGTTGAAGGCGTAGGTGCAGGAGGGGTTGCTGCTTGAGCAGCTAGACCACGTTCTGCAAAACGGGCTTGAGCATTAGGAAATAGTGAAGAGGGATAGGGGTAATTACCTGCGGCTGCCAATGCTGCCAGTGCACCCGTCAGATTCTCTCTTCGTGCACCTCTGGGTCTTTCAGACATGCTAATTCTCGGGCGTAGGTAATCATCCAGAGCTTTGAAAGTTGCAATGGCATGAATGGATACCATAATGTTGCGGTAAGGTCGAGGTATTTCAGAATCATCATCAGCAACCAACTTGAGACGAATTTGCTTTGCAAGCATAGAAGCCGCACTGCTTCTATTACCATCGAAAGTATTCGAGTGGACAGTGACTACTTCAAAATGCTCAGAACGACTCAAGAGATCTTGCAACTTATGGATGAGACTACTGAAAGGAGTGGATGGAGAATCGCCAGATGTGTGCTTCTTCGTAACAGTTCGGCCCATGAAAACCTCAAGGAATGCTGATCGTGCGTTATTGGCCAAACGTTCATCGGGATTATTGAATACATCCAGAAGAACTCGAACAACTTCAGAGTTGAGTAGTTCGGCGCTGGTAACACTTTCCAGGACATCTCCATCAAAGTAAGACGCCAGAGATGTGAAAAGAGCGGTACCATTTCCAGGCCCCTGCTTCAAGTAGTGTGCCTCAATCTTCGAAGCCAAGCTTTGCAGACTGGTCAAAATCTTCATCGCCTTCTTTTTCATGTCCTTGCTATTCTTCTCGTTCTCATGAATTTCCATGAAATTCTTTGCTCGCTGCGTGATGAGCTGCTGCATAGTAGTAACATCAGACGTGGCATGGTGCGTCGGGCCATCCAGGGACATTGTTGATCCACGAGAGCTAACTGGTGACTGGCTGACATCTTCTGGCATGTCGTCGTTCTCATTATCGTCATTTTCATCGTCGTCAGAAGAATCGTCGTCGTCGTCACCACCAGTCTCACGGACAGGCTTTTGAGAGGCTTTGTGCTTGGTCTGTGTATCAGCGGAAGGGACCAATTCAATAGTTGACGATTCCTCGCGAGCTGATTTAGACTCTTCGATAGAACCCAATTTGGCAATTTCCGCAATGACACCTTCACGATAGAATTGGTATCGATATATGTCATCCAAGCGAGTAAGGAGTAACTCTGCGGCCTGAAGGGCAAAATTAACGAGAGTGGGATGGTCCTGCTGTGAGAGTATTGCAGCTAGGAAGGAGGCGTATGGAACCGATCGTAAGGCATCCATGAGAATGTCTTTATCCAAGTTCGATAGCATCTTGAGTTGGGCTGTCAAGACCTTCTGACGCACGCTAAGGTTGACCGTGCTCGAGAACGCATCTGACAAAGTGGGGAAAAGAATAATGGCAAAGCGCTTGACCTCTTCTTTGCAACTCTCAAGAAGTTCAACGCGCTTATCATTTGCAGACTTCTTCTTGGGGCCGGATTGAGATCCAGTGGGTGTTTCTGAAAGGGTGTCGGCAGAAGAATTATCATCGAGCGGTGTCTTGGTGTCTCTAGGTAAACCTGGAAGAAGTTCACAAATAACATTCAAAGTTTCGATCACTTGCTCTCTAGGTCTGTGGATCAGTGCCTGCATAATAACGACGCTGTCAAGCTTTGAAGCGATATCTTCATCTGGGCCTGGCGGCGAGACACCTGTCAAAATTTGGTACAAAGTCTCGACGACATTCATTTTGAATAACTCCGCGGATAATGTAGGACTAGCTTTTGCAGTATATGCCAGGACTCGCAAAAATTGAGTGTGGATGTTGGATCCAATCAAATTGGTGGTACCTGGTAAAAGCAGTCGAAGTATGGCCTGCAGCAATTCGCTGTTGACCAGCTGTTCCAATTTACTTGGGTGGTATTTGAAGCTCTCCACAATTCTCGATATTGAAAGAGATGCTTGCTCGATCACCTTTTGGTCAAAACGTTCTTTTGGATTCAGAACCTTCAAGAGAGTGGGCATCGCATCTTTAACTACCTCAAACGAGTCCTCCGGAATATTTCGGCAGCAGTTCGCAGCAATGGTCACGGCCGTACGCTGCGTGCTAGTAGAAAACCACTCGAGGTAGTTCAAACAAGCAGCCAAACCTCCTTCACGGACAATCGATGCTGGATATTCCACCGAGATCTTTTCCAGCGTCTAGAAGGGTTAGTCCAGTTCAGGAATGGAAGATTTCATCAGGTAGTACTTACGCTCAAAGCTTGCTCTGGCAAGTCAATGAATGAGATTTCAAGGAGCAATGTGCAGAGAATTGGCACTGCTCCCCCATATACAACATTTGCGGTACTTGCAGGCAAAGCTTCCATCAAGTTTGCCAGGCACCGACATGCAAGAAGCATCATTTCATAATTTGGCTCACCAAAATCCGATGGTTGCATCAGAACGACCAATTCCTTCACGAATGCATCTGGCGAAAAGTGGCCGGATAAGTTGTCCTCCGTGGATACCAGCAATATTTCAGATAGTTCCTGAAGAGCAATCAATTGCATAGAAGGGTCGCCTTTCTGCTTCAGATTGTTCAGGATGTCTCGAAGTCTGGAGGAAACGCCAGACATCATGCCGCTCAAGGCTCGCAAGGTACTCGACAGGCCATGCGATGGTCCACCATGCCCTCCAAAACCACCAAATGGGTCGTCATCGTCATCATCTCTGCCTGTATAATGGCGAGCCATTTCCTCGTCCTCGTTTTCATCGCTGTCTTCGTCGTGGTCGTGGTCGTCGGCCGGGGGCGGGTGTTTCTCGTCTACTGAGTTGTTTGCGGTGCCGTCACCATTCCCGGGTGGTTTCTTCGATCTACGACTGGAATTTGGGGTATTGGCTGAGGCATCTGAAATGGTCAAGAGTTAGTTTTGTAAAAAGGCTGCGTAGAGAACTCAACGAACCCTGCCCAGCTTTCTTATTTCTTGTCGACTTTCGCTTGGAGGCACTGGTGGATGGTGCTGGCGGATCGTTGGAGGGACCTGCAGAATCACTGTGATGGTTGTAAGCAATATCCCTAGTTGGTGGTAGTTCAGGATGTAACACACCCAGGACTCGACATCACCGCTGAGTTTTTACCCTTTGTGTTTCTTCGACGCGGGGGAACTGAAGCTGCTGCAGCGGGTGGCTGAGGTTGTGCTTCTGCTTCGGAGACCTTGGGTCGCTTTGCTCGTCGAGCAGAGGATGGCTTTGGAGTTGGGGGTTCGGTATCGGCTTCAGGTGGAGGGCTGGACTCCCGTTGGGGAGCTTTACGCTTTCGAGACGAAGCCTGAGACCGGGCAGACGAAGCAGTGGCAGTGGTAGCTGCAGAGGTAGTTGACGCCCCTGGAGAGTTTGCTGCTTGTCGGGCGGACGCACGAGTAATTCTGGAAGACATGAGTATATGGTTTGGAGATGACGGTCTTCGACACCGCGGCCGGTACCTCGTCACAACCGGTCGAGAGGATCGTGAGAAGAATACACGGCGGATGTGTGGTGCGACGAGTGATGGGGTGGGGGGGTGTGGCAGATCAAAAGAGCAGTGGAGTTGATGGGAAAAGGGAAGGGTACCGAGATGCAGAAGCTGGAGTAGAAGTCGACGGTTCTGGGTTGAGATCCGATCTGCGCTGCGAAGATGCCATTTACATTTACGCCATTAGCGTCGGCGGCGAATGTTCGTCCTTGGCAGAGAGGAGGTGGGAGTTGGTGGTTGATGAGCCTGGAGGGGTGGCAGGTGGCAGGTGGTGGGCGGAGGGTGAAGGAGGCAGGTACGATTCGCAGGTGGTGGGAGGGAAGGGGAGGGGAAGGCTTTGGTGGATGTGGATGCGATGGTATGAGGTTTTGTGGAAGTTGGTGGGTAGGCGTAGGTCCGCTCAGGTTAGTGTAGGCAAGGCGATGCGGAGGAGGAAGGTACAATGTAGTCGGCTTCGGCTGCTATCTAGCGCTGGCGCGGCTTGAAAGGGGCAGGGGGTGTGGTCTGCCATAGCGGTGCCAGCACTAGGTCCTCCAGGGTTGGGCCACCTTAGCACGCTTCACCAGTCACATTGATATTGATACTATCGAGACGTCTGTCTAGCATTCACCACATTTGAGTGCAATTTCAATTCCATTCAAGTCAGATCGTTTTCAGTGATAATGCCCTCATCATCTTTAGCATCCCAATAATTGCTCTCCAAAAATGACATCTACTTCAGTTCTACAACTCCCGGATTTGGCCTGATGTTTCAACACTCTACCCAGTATTCCATATTGAATGTAATGTACTCTACCCCGTTCCAGACCTAAGCAGAATCTGGTGTCTTCATTTTTGTGTGGACAGTTTTTGACACACATGGCAACGGTTAATGTTAGCTATATATACACATCTGTATGTTTGACTTTATAAACAAGCCTCGACAGATAACGAATATCTCTTGGCTGTCAGCGCGCCATACCCATGTATCCATGCTCAAACTGGAGAAGCAGGAAACAGTTATGGTGCCAAATTAATCAATCCATTGCAATCGGTCTATTATCAGTTTAATTTCTCATAGACTAAAGGCATTTCTACACAAATTCCACGTTACCTACCAGGTTCCAGATATCCAGGTTCTAGACTGGTCGTAGTTTCTTACGGAGTATTTGCTACCTTGTTTATTACAAATTGCAATAACAAAACTTGCGAGTCATAATATCTTACTGCGTTTACCATGTCCCTTGAGAGCCATGGGAAAAACGCTATGCCTACTTCTATTTCTTCAACTTTAGTCACCATTCGCCCTACAGGAAGGACCGGATATTCCTCTGCTGAGCATGCCCGCTTTGGAGCTGAGTACGGAGTAGAGGTAGACTAAGTGAGAATCGTTTGCACCGCTCTAGATTTCTCAACGTCTTTTCAATATCCAGATTCAAGCTCTAATAATAAGACAGACGTTCTAGAATAATCTGGGTCGAGACATCCTATCCAATAACCAAAGGAGACATTGGTTGAGAATGATAACACTTCTGCTAATACCCTCGAGGTCGCAGCCATATAAATTGTGGGTAGACATCAAGGTACCGGTACTCCAAATCAAACTTCAAGATAGCGCAACTTCCTAGTAGAACTAGCAACGTGTCGAAACAAACACGGCGGACTCTCCAACCCACCTGTAAATAGTGTCAGTCTTGACGGCATATAAATTACCTGACTCTGAGCTCAAAGAGCTGTGTGCTGCTCTTGGCGCTGCTTGAGTCATCATTTTCGAACTTAGCTCTGGTTACGTAGCCACCATTGGTTGACCTGTCATTCTTGTGCATCCATCCAAGTACAATGACCTAGACATTCGAATATCAAACCGATTCAAACGAAGCGAAAGGCAATTCGTGAAACTCCTCGTCGCTTCAAGCGAGAGCAGCAGGTAAAGAAACCTCTCGCTTCTCCAAAGTGCGGGGCGTTTCGTTTCCCACGGTGGTAAGCCCCCACGCCAAACAAAGCTAATAAGAAGATCGAGGGTCTTCGCAGAGCGCAGAGCCCGACCACCCATTCTTGTTCATGTCCACTTGACTACAACTACTCTACCTCTCGCTCTTCTCACCACCCATTCTATCCCCACGTATTCACCCTCTTCATCCCGTCATCTACTCACTGCCGCTGTCGCTGGCGCTGTCACCATAGCCTCAAAAGTCTTTTCCCCGGACGCTCCTGATCGTCCAGAAACCTTATCAATCGTCTCAACCTGCCCCGCCAGGATCTTGCAACACCCTTCGTCATCGCCCCGATTGCCGGCTTCTAGACAGGCACAGGAACCACCCGGAAGTCTACAAGTCAATTACAATACAGTTCCACAACACCATAGCCATAGCGTATCAACCACCTTGACAGCATAAGAACCATCGCGAATACTCAACACTTCTTCTACCTACCATACCACCTTCTAGCCATGGCTTCCAATATGCCAGCCCTCTCAGCCTCGGCGCAGACGCTCGATACCTACACATTTCCCCGCCATCGTCTTCGACTCACGCAAACCGACCCCACCAAGACACCTCTCGTTCTTGTCGCATGCGGCTCCTTTTCACCTGTAACATATTTGCATTTACGAATGTTTGAGATGGCTGCGGATTTTGCGAAGTTCAATACCGAGCAGTTGGACACCCAGTTTGAGATTTTAGGGGGCTACCTTTCACCTGGTATTTTGACACCACTCGCATAGTGATTCAGACATTTGCTTACTTTGGCTACTTAGTCGGCGATGCTTATAAAAAGGCTGGTTTAGCAAGCGCAGTGCATAGGTACTTTCGTCGCTGCTCTGCAATGAACTATCTCTGACGGCATTAATAGGCTTCGAATGTGCGAATTAGGGGTCGATAGAAGCTCAGACTGGCTTATGGTAGATCCTTGGGAGGCCATCCAACCTCAATATATGCCCACAGCTCAAGTCCTCGATCATTTCGAGCACGAAATCAACGAAGTGTTGGGAGGAGCCGAACGACCCGATGGCTCAAGAGCGCATGTACGAATTGCTTTACTGGCTGGAGCAGACTTGATCCAGACGATGTCTACCCCCGGGGTTTGGAGCCCCAAGGATTTGGATCATATTTGTAAGTATTGAAAACATTCGTCTGGAATTTTGACCAAGGGTCATTTCGTTATCATTCAGAAGGGTTCAGGACTACAAACCTGGGCTGCCACGTTCTTACACAAAAAACTTTCTGACTTCGAGTACAGTGGGTCGCTATGGCACGTTCATTGTCGAGCGGAGCGGCACCGACATCGATGAGGCACTGGCCCATCTTGAGCACTGGAAACACAACATTTATGTGATTCAGCAGTTCATTCAAAATGATGTCAGCAGTACCAAGATCCGCCTTTTCCTGAGACGGCAGATGAGCGTACGGTATCTGATTCCTTCTCCTGTGATTGAGTACATCGAAGAAAACAACTTATATGATCATGAAGACACTGCTTCTTCAGCTGCCGCCGTTGCCAAAGGAAAAGCCAAGTCGGAGGTGACCGACACGCAAGCTATAGAGAGCAGCTCCTCAAAAAGCTAGATAGCTTTCTCGAAATCTAGCTTTTTAAAACAGAGGCAATTGTATAATACTGGGGCACACCCACGAAGACACACCCCCGCCCGCCACCTCCATCGGGTTACCTCCACTGCAACATGGTATGCATTCTTTTGCATACTGGCCGGGAATATATGTCAGAATATAGACAGAACGGGTGGATTTCTTTTTGCCTGGCGTTTTTCCTGCGTGGGTCGGTTGGTGGTTTCATTTCAGAAAATTGGGAGAAGAGGCAGGCTCTACAATCCTGAGTACATGAAATAGGTATGATTGGTTTGTTGGGTAGATACAGTGAGATACAGCGCACGACGAGAGGCTCACGCCCTCGGATTTTCACAACCAGTGATTTTGTTCCACGATTGGGCGGCGGAATTTGATGATCATTCTATATCTTGCGCTTTCGGTTCCCGATATTTGGGTAGGGTTGTCTCGACTACGTAGACAGGATATTAGGCAAAATCTATGAATCTACATTTTCGGAACATATTTACATTCTCGGATTCTATTGTCTTGTTGCTACAGAAAATATTACATGGAATGAGTGAAATAAGCGTTAATTGGATGAAATTGCCTGCCTGGACAAAGTAAACACCTAGGTACGTAGTACACGCAAACGATCCCTGCCCCACAGGCATGCCACGCCGAGCCTGCGTCATACTCGTACTTCCCCAAGCTCCCTCTACTCGTACGCCTCTGAAGCTAACCACATCTCAACCACAACAACCAGTTACCTCACCAACACACCAACTCGCAACATCGGACTTGCACAGCTGTGTATCCCCCAACGACTCATGATCGGGTGATCGAGCGCGTCATCTCACAACGAGACAAATATCCTACCACGACTGACTTCGCGACGCTGGTCGGCGCACCATACAAAGATGGGGCGCTTGTGGCACTGCGCAACCCTCGCGGGAGTCTTCACGACTGTGTTGGCTGCGGAGGCCTTGACGCCGAAACATGAGGCAGGAAGGTGTGCGATACGTGGGAACTGTGGGAAAACGAGCTTCTTCTCCCCCGAGCTGCCTTGTTCGGATAACGGGCTGGCAAAGGAGCCAACGGGTTCTGTGAGGAAACAATTAGTAGATATATGCGGGCCAAAATGGAATACAGGCCCAGTGTGCTGCGAGTCAGAGCAGGTATGTCGTTGAGAGATAGGTGGTTTGGCTCTTCTAATCACTAAACAGCTCGACGCACTCTCCGATAACCTCAAGAAAGCCAATGCATTCATATCTTCTTGCCCGGCATGTAAAGCGAACTTCTATAACCTGTTTTGTACATTTACTTGTTCTCCAGATCAGTCATTATTTGTCAACGTCACAGAGGCAACGTCAAAGAATGATAAGTTGATGGTGACGGAATTGGATCAACTGATATCGGAGGAGTATGGAGCTGGATTCTATGACAGTTGTAAGGATGTGAAGTTTGGGCCAACAAATAGTAACTCCATGGGTTTCATCGGTGGTGGGGCAAAGAACTATACGGATTTCCTCAAATTCTTGGGGAAAAAGAACCCGCCATTTGGTTCTCCTTTCCAAATCAATTTCCCGGATCCTAAGGGTTACGAAGAACCTGGAGCAGGGCCTCTTTCTATGGCACCGAAGAGATGCAACGATGAGGATGAGAGCTTTAGATGTGCGTGTCTCGATTGTCCAGCAGTGTGCCCAAAACTTCCAGCAGTCACCGACGCTGGCTCATGCCACGTGGGTCTGCTACCGTGTTTATCCTTTGCGGCTATTTTGACCTACAGTATTGCTTTGGCATTGCTTTTCACGGCTCTATTTGGACATATCGCTGTTGCAAAACATAAGCAACGAAAGAGCCAACGACTGCGACTTCTTCAGGACCCAACCCCAAGCGATGAAGAGGATGAAGGGGACATTATTCACAATACTGCAATGTATGATCGGCCTCAGAGAAACTACTGGATAAATACTGTTTGCGACAGTGCGTTCAGCAAGTTGGGTTATGTTGCCGCCAGATTCCCTGGCATAACAATTGGGGTCAGTGTGCTTCTCGTTGGAATTCTTAGCATCGGATGGGTCAAATTTCAAATTGAAACGAATCCTGCCAGACTGTGGGTCAGCCCAACCTCAGCTGCAGCCCAAGAAAAGGCATTCTTTGATGAGAATTTTGGCCCATTCTATCGTACCGAGCAAGTCTTTCTTTCAAATGGCACACAATCGGATGCCACAAGTCCTGTTCTCAGCTATGAAACCTTGAAATGGTGGCTGGAAGTCGAGGATCGCATCAGTCTATTGCAGGGGTCAAAAACGGGCTCCACTATGGAAAGCGTTTGCCTCAACCCTACTGGTGATGGTTGTGTGGTTCAATCGGTTAGTGCATATTTTGGAAGCAGCGCCGACAATGTCACTCCAACTACCTGGAAAGAGAAGCTTCGCAATTGTGTCGATTCGAATGTCAATTGTCTTCCAAAATTTGGAATGCCGGTTGATCCTAAGCTAGTCCTTGGTCGCAATCCCTACTCGGACGATCCTGTAGATACTCCCGCGATTATTACCACATGGGTTATCAACAGCGGCGCAGAAGACTCAAAGACGGTGGCTACTGCAGCGGATTGGGAAGAAACGCTCAAAACCACGTTGCTTGGCCTCCAAACTGAGGCAAGTGATCGAGGTTTAAGACTCTCCTTTAGCACCGAGATCAGCTTGGAAGAAGAGCTCAACAAATCTACAAACACAGATGCAAAGATAGTAGTGATAAGTTACATTATCATGTTTTTCTACGTATCATTGGCTCTTGGTTCGACTACGCTTTCTGTTAAATCAGTCCTGCGAAATCCATCAACCTTCCTTGTGGAATCCAAGTTTTCTTTGGGGGTGGTTGGCATTCTCATCGTACTAATGTCCATATCAGCATCCATTGGCCTCTTCTCTTTTGCAGGTATCAAAGTTACCTTGATCATTGCAGAAGTTATTCCCTTTATAGTCCTAGCAGTTGGTGTTGATAATATCTTCCTTATCGTTCACGAATTTGAGCGTGTGAATATCAGCCACGCAGATGAGGTTGTTGAACACCGTATTGCAAAAGCTTTGGGCCGGATGGGACCATCTATTCTCCTTTCGGCAATTACCGAGACAATTGCCTTTGCCTTGGGTGCCTTCGTCGGTATGCCTGCTGTTCGAAACTTTGCCATTTACGCCGCAGGTTCTGTGTTCATCAATGCTATATTACAAGTCACGATGTTCATCTCAGTGCTGACGCTCAATCAACGAAGAGCAGAGGATCACCGAGCTGATTGCTTTCCCTGCGTTCGGGTCAAGGGTGCCGCGGTACACCTCAGTTCTTCAAATGGAAATGGTTACATCGCATCTTATGAAGGCCAAGAGGAAGGCACCCTTCAAAGATTCATTCGCAAGATTTATGCTCCCGCAATCCTGGGCAAAAAGGCCAAGGTCGGGATTTTGGTCGTCTTCCTGGGTACCTTTACTGCTGGGGTTTCTTTAATTCCCGAGGTCGCTCTTGGTTTAGATCAGAGGGTGGCAATCCCAGATGGATCATACCTGATCCCATACTTTAATGATCTCTATGATTATTTTGAGTCGGGAGCTCCAGTGTATTTTGTCACGCGCGAGGTTAACGCCACGCAAAGAGTTCATCAGCAAGAGCTCTGCGCTCGATTTACAACTTGCGAGCAAGAGTCGCTCACGAATATCCTGGAGCAGGAACGGAAACGCCCAAATGTCTCTTATATCGCTTCAACGGCTGCAAGCTGGGTCGACGATTATTTCCGCTGGTTGGACCCAGAATTAGAGGATTGCTGTGTAGAAAAGGGAAATACATGCTTCAAGAACCGAGTTCCAGCGTGGAATGTAACACTTTCGGGAATGCCTGAAGGGGAAGAGTTTATCCACTATTTGCAAAAGTGGGTAAGCTCACCAACGGACCAGGCATGTCCTCTAGGTGGAAAGGCATCATATGCCAATGCTATCGTAATCGATGAGAAGAGGACGACGATTCCTGCTAGTCACTTCCGCTCAAGTCACACTCCACTTCGCAGCCAAGAAGATTTTATCGCAGCCTACGCTTCGGCAAGACGAATCTCAGATGCCCTGACCAAAAGTACGGGAATTGAGATCTTCCCATACAGTGTTTTCTACATTTTTTTCGACCAATACTCCACCATCGTCCGCCTGACAGCCGCCTTACTTGGCTCCGCACTCCTAATGATTCTCGTTGTTTCATCTATCCTCCTGGGATCCGTCAAGACCGGAGCCGTCGTAACGGCAACTGTGACGATGATTGTTGTTGATATCATCGGTTTCATGGCTATCTTCAACGTCTCCCTCAACGCAGTGAGTCTCGTCAACCTCATCATCTGCGTCGGCATCGGCGTCGAGTTCTGCGCCCACATCGCGCGCGCATTCATGTTCCCCTCCCGCGCGGTCATGGAGCGAGCACAGAACAAGTTCCGCAATAAGGACGCGCGTGCCTGGACGGCGCTTGTCAATGTCGGCGGCTCGGTCTTCTCTGGTATCACGATCACCAAGTTTGTGGGTGTTAGTGTATTAGCCTTTACACGCAGTAAGATCTTTGAGATCTATTATTTTAGGATTTGGCTGGCCCTTGTGCTTTTTGCCGCGACCCATGCGTTGGTCTTCTTACCTGTGGCGTTGAGTTTGCTTGGTGGCGAGGGCTATATTGATCCCGAGAGTGAGGGGGGACTTGAGGAGGATTTGGCGAGTAGACGGTATAGGGCTTTGCTCCCGGATGAGGGGGAGGAGAGTGAAGACGAGTATTAGTGTGTGGGTCGGGGTTTCTTTTGTTGTGCTATTTTGGATTGATGGGTGGGTAAGGATAGATTGGAAATTTGGAGAGAGTGGAAAGAGGAGGGTGGGGTGTAATACATAAGATAAGATTATAGCATTTTTGGAGGGATGGGTGTATTGATTTGATGGGGTTTTCCTCTTTTCTTTTCTTTTTTCTTTGTGCCACGGGTGGATAATTTTGTACATTGCATCGAGCATGAATGAGAGAAATATACCGGGCTATAGCAGTATTACCTTTTACGATGTGCTTATGATGGAAAATTGTGAAATGGTGGAAGTCCTATTGTATAAATCCCTGTAAATTTTGTAAGGGATGTTTGGAGTAGGATTGTTTTAAACGTGAGAGTACGTGGTAGTGGTGAGGGCCTGTATACCGATAGTGTACTGTATTATATATGGAGATTTTTGTTTCTTGGAGGGCTTGTTTCTTGGAGTTTTGAATGGTGTGTTGTATAGGGTTTTTTAGAGGGGTATTTGGTGGGATTGTGGGGATGTGAGAGGGTGTGGAGGTGATGTGGTGAGTATGGTGGGTACTTGGTCTGTCGCTTATTATTTCTAGTCAGGGCCTGGCATTGGGTATGGTATTGTATATGCTGTAGTATATTCTGGAACTGAAGAGGAGAGGTATGTGAGGTGCGGTAGGCGAGGATGGGAATGGGGGATAGGGGAGTTCTGTTGTTTTTTCAGGACCTTGCTGGGCTTGACTTCTCTTTTTCTTTTGGTACAGTATGTTGGGTTTAGGTTTTAGTTTTAGGATAGGGATGTGATAGTGATGAGAATGGGTAGAGGGTTTCCTTGCTCGCTTAAAGAGGAGGTAGAGTGGATTTAGGAGAGGGAGTGGGAGTAGGGGTGGGTGGTGATAGGCTTATGGCTTACTAGGTTGGTGACAAGTGTGCAGAAGGGTGTTGAGTCCTTTTTGTAAGAGGGTATGTATGATGGATTTCTTGAACGTTACCTGGTGGTTTTTGATGGCTTTTTTGCTGTCTGAATTGTAGGGAGGTGCTTGGGGGCTTGGGGTTACGGTTTAGGATGTTGTGGGATGGAGATTGCGATGGATGGTATGGTGGTTGAGGCTGGGATTAGCTGGGTTGAGAATCTAGGGGTTAGATAAGTTACTAGGGAGGAAGGGGATTTGTCTATGGGTATAGTACTACAAAACGAGAAGAAATATCTGAAGAGGGAGAGTGCTGGTATGTCGCAGCGTCTATCACCCCTCCCACTGGCTTGAGGACTGGAGGATCATATTGTCTGTTCCAGGACAAGGTTAAATCTTTCTGTGTAACACGAAAACAATGGGTTACTAGATATGTATATTAGCTTACTAACATACAGTCTTTTCCCATACGACTTTCACTACCGTTTGGTAGCCTGTCAAAAGTTCGCTAGTACTGTAACTCGCAACTCCATGGTTCACTGGAATAATGTCGCTTGGGGTTTGAAATAGATATATTATAATTATAGAATATAAATATGAATAGAATATTTCTATATTTCTACTTAAGTAAAATATAACAACATCTTTTTTCTCGAATCAGGTTTTTTGTTCTAAACGACCTGATTACTTCTCCTATATACTAAAGCGTATATTTCCTTTCGAGGGCATGTACTCCCGAGGCGCTACCCTCTCCCCTACCCCCTGTATCAGGGGGGAGGAGGGGGAAGGGGGTTGCTGTCCGCCCCCCTCCCCCTCTACCGAGTATCCAGGCCCAATTCGTCTCTGGCACCTCTAAGGTGCTAGAGAGGAGCAAAGTCGGACAGCTGTTCTTTGGTGGGACTGCAGAGGCAGTCGATACCTACCTAAATACGGCTCTTGACCGCGCTCCAGCGGATATCCTCCCCTCTCTTCGAACCCTCTGTAACCAAATCGTAACACTCTGCCTCGATTTTCAGCTCGCCTATACTACCGGCGCCCCCCCTCCACCTGCTTAATAACACCGACTTCCTATCCCACCCCTTACTAGAGACGACGCCTTACTGCCTTCTCCCCCTAAAAAATCTTCCTACGCACGGAATGCATTAGCCTTAGCTGCTGCTAAGCTAGCCTCGTCAGACCCTGCTCCTCAGAGCACTCAAGTCGGCCCCTCGCTTAGCCTCTCCCGCCCCCCTTCCCCAGACTATAAACAAAGGGCTATAGAAAAAGGAAGACCTTGGCCTCTTCGTCCGTCTTACTTCCGACGCTTCTAGCCGGAAGCTCTCTAGCCACGCTGTCTATACTGCTCTCCGGAAGCCTCGTATCGGGTGTAAAGACCTTGTTCGCGGCGTCCTTCCTGTTGCCTCCGGTTTTACTATTACTACTTCTAGTAGTAGCGCTCTTTAAACTTTGCTTACTATAAAGAAAGCTTATATTCAAACCCTTTTCGGCGCCGCTAGAATTGAGCAATCTACTAGCTAGGCCCCCTTCCGATTTACCTGTATCCCTTGTGTTATTAAATCAGTAACTATCGATGACTAAGAAGGGATTTCTACTACCCTTCGTCCGACTACGTAGGAGGATATTACTATTACGGTCGGGGAGACACTTAGGGTTACCCGGCTAGAGCTATTATAACCCAAATCTCTTGCCTTAATAATAACCCCTTTACTACCTAGACCGTCTACTTTAACGAATCAGAAGCTAGAAAGGTCTCCTCGGGAGAAATGTACCTTCTAGGTAGACGAGTCTATTATAGACCTCTTCCAAAAAAGTACAAGAGCACCTAGTGCTCTAGATACTAGGACTAGTATAATACTAGAGTCTGTAGGAAAATGGAACAATGCCGAATCTATGGCAGTACCGAACACCCCGAGGCTACCCACCCTCGTTGTAATACCCATATATAGTGTAAAGCTAAGTGCCTAAACTGCCAGGGCCCCCACCCAGCCGACTTCCTAGGCTACCAACTCCGCCCGAAATCCCCTACCCCTCCCTCTACCGAGAACAAGCGGGCTATTATCCAAGCCTATAACGAGATACGCCTTCGTAGCGAGGAAGACTCTCCCTGCCAGCTATTAGACACAGACATGGCTACCCTAGCTACCCCCGCCGTCCCTACTGTCCCCGGCCCTGTCTCCGCCCCCGACAAGGACACTACCGGGGCTGTACCTACCGAAAACCCGGCTGTCGTTATACCAAGCCCTCCCTCTCCTACCCTATAATGAGTGGACAATAAGGGCAGAACAGAAGCCGTAGCCTCTTAATAGTATAAATTAACGTTCATTTCTCCTCTAAAAACTAGGAACAGGCTCTAATATTAGCTCACTAACACCGGGCCGATATCGTTCTTGTTTAGGAGCCCTATATCTATAAGCTATAGCTTTATAGACAGATTACTCGACGCTACCCGTACTACGACTACTTAGCCCCGATCTAGGAGTAGAACGACAGAGCTCCTCGTACTCTAACCTTTGTTAAAAAGGGAGCTAGGTTACTAGTAAACCAGCTTTCCCTATCGAGGACCCCTAGCTAAGACCTTATTTACCTAGAGATTACTACCCTCCAAGGGCCACCGCTTAGGGTCCTTAATATCTATAATGCTCCCCTAGGTTCGGAGGGTACTAAAGAGGCTCTCTCGCTTATACTTCGGTCTCGGAGTATTAATACAAGGAACCTTCTTATAGCAGGGGACTTTAACTTACGAAGCGAGCTATAGCAGCCGAACTATAGAGGCAACGAAAGCTCATAGGTCCCTCTCCTTACTCCCTGGCTCGAGGACAAAGGTCTCTAGCTCCTTACCCCCCCGGGGACCCAAACCTACGACCTAGGGAACACCCTAGACCTCGCCTTCTGCTTAAACGGCCTTCTACAAAGGGGTGCTTCTACTAAAGCTAATCTACGGTTCGAGTGTAGCTCCGACCACCGCTCTCTCCTTACGAGGATACTATAGCTAGGAGGCCAGGTTATAAAAGACCCCCCGCTTCGATTTAGCTCCCTTGACCAGGAAGCCTTTCTCGCGGCTCTTAAATCCCGCCTTAACTACGACAGGCTCTACGAGCTCTCAGAATCCCCGGACGTTAAAGACCTTGAATCCCTCGCTCTCTATATTACTTAGGCTCTACAAGGGGCCTATAAGAGTAGTGCTAAGCGAGGCCTCAGCCATAGCTTTGGCCACCCCTGGTGGAATCTAGAGTATTACGAGGTTACCTCGAAAATCCGCGCTGCTCGAAGACAGGGTAGGTCTACTGTCGTTCTAAAACTACGTAAGGCGCTCCAAAAAGGGATTAGACAAGCAAAGGCAAGCCACTTTCGGGACCTAATCGACAAGGCTACAGAGTCTAAGGACGTCTTTAAGATCTGCAAATAGCACCGGAGTATAGGGGTCTATAAGTCCCCCCCTCTTAAGACTCAACTGGGCAGATTAGCTATACAATAGAGGAGAAGCAAAAGACCCTAGTTCAAGAGCTACTAATAAATAAGGCCGAAGTCGGGGACATACCTACCTCGACTCCTACTGTCCCGACCTGCGTCCTCCTATGGGCGCTAATCACTTCCCGAGAAGTAAAGGACTCAATTCTCGGTAAAGCCTCTACTGCCCCTGGCTAGGACAAGCTTATAACAGGGCTTTTTAAGATCGCTTAGTCTCGGATCTACCACCTTGTCTTTCTCCTGTTTAGAGGCTATATAAACTCTGGGTATTACCCGGAATGCTTTCGCTTAGCGATTGTAGTAATTATCCTAAAGCTAAATAAGAAGGATAAGCCTTCGCCTAGAGCGTACCGACCTATCTTACTCCTCTTAGTCCTTGTAAAGGGGCTAGAACGACTCCTTGCTAAGCGAGCCTCCTAGATCGGAATTATAAGTAGGGTCCTTAGCCCTAACTAGTTTGGTGCTCTGCCTCTTCGAGCCGCTACCGACCTTACTACTTGTCTTACTTACGATATAGAAGAGGCTCTTAGTACGAAACTAGAGGCCTCCCTTCTAACGCTTGACATTAAGGGGGCCTTTGACGCGGTGTTCCTAGGTCGGCTTATTAAGAGACTACGAGAACAAGGCTAGCCTTCCTGCTTTATCTCCTGGGTTACCTCCTTTCTCTCTAAGAGGTCTGTTCGGATTAAGCTAGACGGGGAAGTAGGAGCTATTACCCCGCTTAAGTGCGGGCTCCCTTAAGGATCACCTATCTCTCCTATTCTCTTTATGCTCTATATACAGCCTCTTTTCTCCCCGAGCCTAGGCTCTATGCCGGTCCTCCGAAGATTCGGGTACGTAGACGACGTAGCTCTTCTAGCGATTAGTACTAGTAAGAGCGAGAACGTTAAGACCCTTGCCGAACAAGTCTCCTACCTCTTATAGTAGGGTACAGACGAGGGTATAACCTTTGACAGCGATAAGTCCGAGTTGATCCACTTCTCTCGAAAGAGGAAGTAGAAAGGAAGGGGGATCCGTTAACCTCCGCCTATAATAGTCGGTACAAAGGCTATCTACCCTACTAAGGAGCTACGCTAGCTCGGAGTTTTCTTCGACCGTAGGCCCTCCTTCCTAGGCCACGTTCAAAGAATGGCCTCTAAGGCCTCTCTAGTCATTCAAGCGCTAAAGAGTATTAAGAACATAGTTCGCGGCTCCCCTCCCTACCTACTTAAGTAGGCGGTTATAGCCTATGGGCTCTCTATTGCCTACTATGGTAGCGAGACCTGGTTCCCGGGTAAGTCTCGGCCTAACGGAAATAAGACAGTTGGGACTAGAATTAGTAAACACCTTAATCTTCTTGCTCTACTTGTAAACAAGTGCGCTAGAGTAGTCCTCCCTGTCTACAAAACCACCCCTGTCGCAGCCCTTCTTATTAAGTCGGGTCTTCTAGCCCCGGATATTGTACTTAATAGTCAAAGCGAGGCTCTAGAAGCTAGGATTCGCCGTCTCGACCCCGACCACCCGCTCCGACGGTGTCAGAACAACCCCTGCCTTAAATCAAGGCTCTTCTATCGAAACCGAAGGACCCTCCTAGCCTCAGAGACTATAGACCTAATTCAGGATGCCCCGTGGACCCGGGGGTTCGACCGAGACGCCCGACTACTTGAAGTAGGCGGGCCTTTTCTACAAGGGAATAAAGACCTATATAAGGAACGCTTTCTAGACTTTCTAAGTACAGTCCCGCCTAGCGACTTAGTACTATACTCTAACGGCTCAAGGCTTGACGACGGTAGTACTAGCGGGGGAGTCTACCTTACGAGAAATTGAGTAGTTCTAAATACTAAATCCTTTCCCTTTGGCAAGACCCTTGAAATCTACAATACGGAAGCTAGAGCTACCCTTCTCGGTCTTAAACTAGCGATTAATACTCCTTTCTGGCCCCAAGCGCAGCGCTGCTAGATCTGCCTAGACAACCTCGAGGCGACTCTACAACTCACTCACCGCTCGGTCGGTACCTCTCAAGGAGTCTTTAACCAGGTCTTTGCCCTGGCCCAGGCCTACCCTAGGAAGGTAGCTATTCGCTGGTGCCCTAGCTATATCGGTATCCTTGGCAATAAGATTGCGGACAAAGCAGCCGGGATAGCTGCTCGCACTAATCCAGAAACGGCCCTCCTTCTTTGTTCAGCCTCGCTTAGGAGGGATATAAAGAACGAGAGCACACGCCTTGCACAGGAGCTCTAGCATGATAATATACCTACCCTATACGAGCGCCTTAGTCTTACTACGTAGGCCCCGAAGCCTCGTACGCTCAGGCTCCCTAGAGAGGTCCTCGGCCGTCTTATCGCTGCCCGAACAGGCCACGGGGACTTTACAGCATACCATATTCGGTTCCGCCACTTCGATACCCTGCTCGAAGGCAGCGAATGCTCCTGTGGAAAGGAGAAGTCGCAGTTTCACCTTCTGTACTGTCGAAGAGTTAAGCGAAGAACCCCTAAACTCATAGACAAGGCTAAGCGAGACCCTTGTCTCCTCTTCGGCCCCTTTGTAGAGAAGCTCTTTAGAGAGCTCTTCTACAAATCTAAATTCTACTCCGAGATCTGCCCCTATAGAGCGGCCTCGGGTTAACCCTGATTTATTTCCTTTATGTCTTCTTTAACACTTCCTGTTTCTGTACAAGGGTTAGCCCAACTGAGGGCTCTCTCTTTAGCTTGATCTTTGTAGAATAGTCTCCCATTCTACCCCCTTGACCTCTAGGGTACCCCCCTAGCGTCTTTTGCTCTACTTAGGGATGTTTTAGAACGTAGCTTCATAGGGGCTAGTTGCATTCGCCGGACGTTAAATAAATTTAAATTAAATTGAATTAGATTAAGTAAAATATAAGCCTTTTTGGAACTAGCTAGGTAGGCTATTATACTATAGCTTTTCCTTTTATCTAATTTCCTATACCCTCGCTTTTTCTTCTTTCTATATAGTTAACTATAATGTAAGACTACTAATACCATATAGAAAGATAAGAAAAGAAAAGAAAAGAAAAGAAAAGAAAAAAAGTAAATATTAAAATATTAAAGCTAATAAAAATCAAATAATAATAGAATACCTATTAATTCCTTTGTATATCCTCTATATATTCTCTAGAAAACGTAATTTTACTAACCTTCTTATATAGATAAAATAATAATATTACTATACCTAGACTAATAATAAGTAAGCATTAATAATTATTTTAAACTCTTTACGTAGCTTTAGATAACTATTCTAGTTATATAACGCTTTTAGAATAATTTTATTCGAAAAGAGAGGTATAGATAGAGTAACAACTACCTACGTCTCTTATAGGCGACAATTACTATAGCGCCTGTAGTATAAAGGTTTTCGTGCCCGATCCGCCTATGTCCGTTCTATAATATACCTGGTTATTACTCTATATATACTCTATAAAACCCTATTATACTAAACTTGTAGTATAATCAAGATAATTCTCTTAGGATACCTAGGTTAATGAAAAGTAAGAGTTAACAATTACTTAAGCTCTTTATATAACTATTTTTATTGTACGATGTTTTCAGGATAATTTTATTCTAAGAGAGGTGGATACAGAGTAACGGACTATGTCTCTTATATAACCGATTTCCGCGGCAATTCCACCACATCAAAATCCATGTCCTGCTTTATTTCTGTTTCACGAAAATTAACCTATTACATTAGGTAGGGACGCAGTATTTGGTCGGACTTCCTCATAATTGACGGCTGCGATGTTTAAAAACCTGCCTTTTCATTGACATACGAAAAAAGCTTTCGGTCGCCAAGTTTTGATTTCTATTTGAGTAATGGAGTAGGTGTGCTTTGTCAGTTACGGCATCCTGAATGTACTAAAAGACCAATAGACTTAATACTAAATCGCAAATCGCAAATCGCGCAAGTCATCTATTTACTACTACAGTACCAGAGTGCCTATACCCCTACACCCCCACCTTAGACTTCACGTGCCTAGGCATTTTTACGTGGACACCCTGACTGCCTGTTCCCTTACTGTCGCATCCTCACTGGCGCACCCTTACTATCGCCCTCCCTCGCTGTCGGATTGGGTTGTGCCCTAGTGTGTTGTTTAGGAGAGAGAGAGGGAGAGAGAGGGACAGAAGCGGGGAGATATTTTAGTTGTGTGTGTCGCTTATTCCTAGCCCCCGATTACTACCTTCCTAAAGAGGTTAGGCTAGTACGTGTTACGCTAACAATTGTTTACTACTTGTCTGCCCTCTCTCCCCCTCTTACTTTCTCTTTTATTTCTTTCCGACAGCAAGGGCGACAGCAAGGACACGACAGTGAGGATACGATAGTAAAGATGCGACAGTAAGGGTGCGACTGTAGGTGGCGAGTTTATATAATCAGGCCCCATCTTAAGTGCGTGGGGTGTGGGTGTATAGGTACTCTAGCACAGTAGTAGTAAATAGATGACTTTTGCGATTTGCGATTTGCGAATTAGTATTAAGTCTATTCGGCCTTTTAGTAAGATTACATTCAGGATGCCGTATCAGTACATCTGGGGCCTCGCATAAATGCATGTTGCACATATTCACAATGATTTTGAGAACTGCTTCGTTGGTAAAACATTTAGATGCTATGAAACTATTCTCCAAATCATCAACTTAACTCATCTCATTCTAGCTGTCGACATAAATAACTTTCTCTTCAAGCAACCAACCCTTCTAGACTCTTTCCTAGCTGCATCGGTCTTCCAAGAGGAGGATGCTAAGGTCGGGTTAGCATTTTTCCTCTACAAAAAGTCGGTGTCGATTTACCTTGCCTATGCTCTTTGGTACGGAGAACCTATTTGCCAAGATCCTCATCAGCACGCTTTCCAAGATCCTCGTCAGCCCTTTTGCCAAAGTCTTCGTCGGCGCGCTTGCCCAAATCTTCATCAGCTCTCTTTCCGAGATCTTCGTCAGCGCGCTTTCTAAGGTCCTCATCGGCGCGTTTCCCCAAATATTCATCGGCACGCTTTCCAAGGTCCTCGTCAGCCCTTTTGCCCAAGTCTTCATCAGCTCGCTTTCCAAGATCCTCATCCGCACGCTTTCCCAACTCTTCGTCAGCACGCTTGCCGAGATCTTCATCAGCACGTTTACCCAAGTCCTCATCAGCTCTTTTCCCTAGGTCTTCATCCGCTCGTTTACCAAGGTCCTCATCAGCGCGCTTGCCGAGATCCTCATCTGCTCGCTTTCCAACTGCAAAGTATTAGCACGTCTCTTTTCATATATTGAAAGTCAAGACTCATGAAAGGGACGCAAAGGAAAGGTTGATTCGGAATTGATGCGAGCGGCATTTCTTGATGGGCATAAATTGCTACCGAGAGAACACTTACGATCTTCGTCTGCTCGTTTTCCAAGGTCCTCATCAGCACGCTTTCCTAGGTCTTCGTGGGCTCTCTTTCCGAGATCTTCATCAGCTCGTTTTCCAACTACAGTAAGTTAGCATATGGGTTTATCGTTGGATCAACACCAATAGGAGCGAATGAGTCTGGAATCTTTTCTAAGTCGCTGGTAATGGTATTCATACAAGTGGGAGGAAGGAAAAAGATACGTACAATCTTCATCAGTAATGACATTTCGCTTCCCCAAGTCCTCGTCCGCACGTTTCCCAAGGTCTTCGTCGACTGGGAGGCTTCGAAAAGCCAAAGCGTTGGCGGCTGGTACCGGTTGAGCCAAGGGAGCAGCTGCCGCCAACACAGGAAGAAGGAGGAGAAGGGAACGGAAGTACATTGTAATTATTTGGCTTTGAGTAAAGACTTTGATGGTTGTTGTGGAGATGATTGTGAAGATGAGGAGGTCAGGAGAAATTGAACTGACTTTATATACATTGTTAATCAGACTTTCGTTTCCACCATGCGGATTACGGACAGACAATCAGTGATACCTTGGTTCAAACAAGAAAGGATAGAAGTGCAATGTATCGGCCTCCATGAAGCTTCAAAGTTACCCAATATACTCTTTCTCGCGCCATAGCAGTCTTCAGTTGCGAGACTTGTTCATAAAAGGTCTGGTGGACAATTCTTGGCGGGAAAGCCGTTATCATATCACATAAAAGACCTTCTTTTAGAAAAACGGGCATTCAATTTGACCTAGAAGAATTCAAGTACTGTGCTTGCTTGAATCACAATCACCAATGTTACCTCAGCAGCGAGTTTCTGTGCAAAGCACAAAGCATGGGCCATAGTCAATGCTGCTTATAACTCAGCTCATGCAAAATCATTCAGAATCAGGTTAGATAATGTAACTTATGACTAGTTCAAGCCCTTTTCTAATTATAATTACATGCAGTTATAAGTTATGAAGCCTGCGGCACAGAGCATGGGCATTTTTTGGGCATGAGGTTGGGAAAATGAGAAGCATGGCTTCGGCCCAAGGTATGTGATATCTTGTGGCGTCTGCAACTACTCTTACGCCGAAGAACTTTGGGTTGAATAGAAAGTATCTTCGCAAACGTTGGCCTTCTTTCATCATCCTCCTTTCTTTCTTCCCCAAAGCTTTCTTACTGTACTGTGTCAACATGTTTTGGAAATGGGACAAGTCTGCCGGCTCCGGCGCTCGCAATAGTTACGACGCTCTACTTGCCTCCGAAGAGCAAAGTGTCGTCGAAAAATCCCACGAGACAATCAAAACACAGTCACGAGCTTGGTTACGCCCTGTTCTGTTCCATCTTCTTATGGTGGCTTTTTACACTGGAGCCTTTCTCACAGCATGGGCTCAATTACCGGTTCAGAAAAACTGCCACGATGATTACATATTTTCGCCTGTCAGACAGGCACTTTCCTGGAAATTGCGACCATTGAACTTCAGTGACAAAGAGGAGAGTCAATACTCTGGATACCCCACCCCCGAAATCGATGCAGCCTGGGGAAAGCTTCTCAAGAACTCCAATATTAGGATATCGGAAGAAACGATTATCAGGATGAACAAGACCTCGATCAAACTTCAAGATGGATCTGGGATGTATGGAGCTGGCATTCAAGTCCATCACCATCTTCATTGCCTCGTAAGAGACCTTCCTTTACATTGTCAACTTCAACAGCTCACTAATATCCTCTCTCAGAAAAGCGTCAGACAAATGGTCTATCGCGAGTATTACGGTATCCCGGATGAGCCAGCACAATGGAATCATGTAGACCACTGTCTCAACGATATTCGACAAGCACTTATGTGTAATGCTGATATTTCACTTTTAACCTGGGATTGGTTGCCAGACTACCGGCGACCATGGGCAAACTTTCATATCAATGAAGAATGTGTCGATTGGGAAAAGCTAGATTCATGGGCTGGCGAGCATGCCTTTTCTCTCTTTGATCAGAAGTCAGCTGTTCATCCGGAGTTGGGCGTCTCGTTTACTTTGGATGCAAATGGTCAACCTGATACAGACCCTAGAAACCGTCCATCTGCAGAAGCTTTGGATGCGCTCAAAAGGGGTACAAACCCCAAGGGGAACTGGGGGCCGATTTACTGAGAAAACGGGTGGACCTAATTTTGCAAACGATGGATGTTGTTTTCTGGATTTCTTTCCGTGGATTAAAGTGAGGTTTTGGTGTTTGACTATTTAGCAAAATTCAAGTGATTTTTAACTCACATTGTAACCCTTCAGTTCTCGGCGACATGCGACGCGACCCTTGCTAGAGTTTGGATAGATATTGAGAGTTTCATGCATGGCAGATATTTCACGAACCACGAGATGTGAAGTGCCTTCTGATCTGATGCAATTCACTGCACTTTTAGCGAACGAGCACAGAATCTCGGTGAATGTACGGTCAATGGTATAGGATACGCCAAGCATTTAAGCGGGAATAGACACCCAGATTGAGCTTGTTCCTCCGAGGCAGGGGCAGGTTCTGAGCGCTCTGTGCTCAAAGTTACGATACCGCTATTATCTGAATCAGGATTAAGCCTCTTATTTGTTGATCCAATCATAAACATAACCGTGAAGGCAATATTTTGGCCCTGTGGCATGTTCAGTTTTCCAACATTTGGAAAAGGTATGGCCCAAACAACACCTTTAAAAGGATTCAGACTCCATATGCGAGAATCCATATAAGTTTATCGAGATCTTTCCCACAATGAGTCCAGAAGGATGAGATTCGCCAGGAGCCGAATATAGAAACGAGGACGCGACAGAAGAAAGCCCCGAACCGACGGAATTGGCCAGCAGAGACGACAATTAAAGCCGTTCAGGCCGGCCGAGGCATGCGAGATGCTTCCATTTTCCAAATAGGAGCTCGCTAAAATAATAACGTTATAAAGTAGCTCTCTCGTTCCCGACACTTATATAGTTTTCTAGCAGCAAGATTGGCCTATTTGCTGACCTGGACTTGCTGTCAGAGTTCTCCGTAGAAGAATACTAGACAAAGCCCATTTTCCGGTCATCCCACCACTGCTCAAGTTCTCAACTAGTTTGAGTCTTCCGGAAATCCATCTGAAAGCAATAGAAATGGTTGCAAGAATAGGGAAAATGTCGCAAAGGCCGTAATGGTGTTTGGCGTAGGTTTTGATGGCGTCCTGCAATGGACTGGCCGATAGTATGCTTGAGATGAGAACGAGATTGATGGCTATGGTTGTAGTAGTCGGCCCTTTATGTACGTAGACAGTAGTACACAGTCATGTCTATATGAGTTGCTGTACGATATTATAAAAAGCACTCAGTCCTTGAGGAATAAGTACGTCCTACAAATATGTGATTTCAGTCAACCCAAAAGGCTATTTAAATGATTCAACCAAACTCTCATACAAATGCAATGCCATGAGATGTTTCTCAATCCTCTAAATAGAGAATGCAAAAAGTTCAGGAATTTCCACTTGAGAACCAGACTAATATCCAGCCAAACCGAAGCTCACTTAGAAGAACGCCACTAAAAAGCTAATACATTGGTGATTTACATTTTGAGGCTTTGCAGAAAGTCCCTTGAATGTAAAAGTCCCTTAAATGTATTACGACCCTGTAGAACCCATTTAGCGAGCATGTCACCCAAGCCCCCTTTTCGGCAGTTTTGCCGAAATGTAACCGTGCCATTCGTACAACACGCGGCCGATAGGATCTTAACGAGCCACCAATGGTTGGTTTCAAATCTCAACGGCTTCTAATGTAAATAAATATCTATAGCGCTAAGATGGAATTAAGTTTATAGATTGGTTCCAATTCAACCACATGAATGTTTTAAGGTCCTAGAACCCAAGGACTAGATTAGTGACCCAAATTTCACTCAATAATACAGTAGAGGATTCGTTGAGAGGGAAGGGGTCGCGGTCGCGTGTACTCCTGCCATTTTTGGGGAGCCGCATTTACAAAGGAAGGTATCGCCGAAAACCAGATCAAAACCCAATCTTTAATTGGTTCACTCGTGCTGCTCATGTAGGACAACTAAAATGGAGGAAACAAGTACACGCCCCAAAAATTCCTAATAAGACTATAATACTGTAGGCTGGTACCTTGATGGGAAAGAATATGCAAGTCCTCCTCAAGTATCGGCATCGTCACATCACGACTTCCACGTACCCGGATTTTTCACTAGATATATGCTCTTGACCATGTACACGATTCCTCAATAAGTCCGAAAAGGGTCTAGCCCCCTAAGCATGTCAGCGCAGTAAGCGGCAGCCCCCCCTGTTCCAACTCGACGTGGACGCTGTGCATCTAACGGTTTTCCAACGTGGGGGTACAGTTTAGATATCTGAACCAACATTACTTCCTGTTGCAACATCTTGTTACGACTCTCCCTGGCTACTGTAACAAAATGACTCCGTCAACTGGCATAGGAATAGGCATCACTATCAGACAAGCCATGTCTAACTGGGAAGAACTCGTGCTCACCGCTCAAAAACATCGCGATGGAACTATCTCCATTCTCGACCCTCCCTTGCCTGACCTACCAGCGACAGCCAACTTACCCGAGAACCTCACGAGCGTTCCAAGATCCGTCTTATTCCCAGAAGAAATTGGTATCACCGAGACCCCCATCGACGAACTCCTTGCCGCATTATCAACAGGCAGATTGAGCTCCGTCACCGTCACGAGAGCTTTTCTCAGAAGGGCGGGATTAGCTCAGAGACTTGTAAGTTATTTTGATAACCACCCTGATTTATTCAGCTGATAATTGTGAAAGGTTAATTGCGTGTTTGAATTGGCGCCCCAAGAAGCTCTTACAAGAGCAAAAGAGCTCGATGATTTCTTCGAGGAACATCAGAAGACTATTGGTCCATTGCATGGGTTACCAGTGAGTGTGAAAGCCTTGATTCCTTGGAAGGGATTGAGGATGACTGAAGGCCTTGTTGCTGCTCTCGCGAATACTGCGACGAATGATGCTTCAATCTTGGCTCTGGTCAGGTCATTGGGAGCTGTCCCTTTTGTGAGAACTACGGAGCCTCAGGGCGTTGTAAGTTGTCCTCTTTAGAATTCTCTTCTCACTCCTCACAGTGAGAAAAGTTTGATACCGGCCTGAGATACCCGAATCTTACTGATAGAAATAACCCAGATGATGCTAGAAACCCTCAGTCCAATCCACGGCTCAACCCTCAACCCACACAACACCCTCTTAACACCAGGCGGTTCCTCCGGCGGCGAAGGCACACTCCTCGCCCTCCTCGCCAGTCCATTAGGACTAGGAACCGACATCGGTAAGTTCCCCTAAACCCCACTGAAAACTTCCAAAACTCTAACACCACCCAGGAGGCAGCGTCCGCTCCCCCGCAGCAAACTGCGGCATCTACACCCTCAAACCCAGTGCCTTCCGTCTTCCGCTGGCAGGAATTCACGTCTTCTTCAGTGGATGTGAAATGGTCCCGGCAACAGTCGGACCTATGTCGCCGTCTCGAAAGGGGATTGCGATTTTCATGGAGAGTGTACTGGGTACTAGACCGTGGGAAAGGGATCCGAGTTTACTTCCTATTCCGTGGCGGAAACTGGAGGATCCATTCGGTCCCACGCTTAAAATTGGGGTTATGTGGGATGATGGGGTTGTTAAACCGTCGAAGGCGATGAGTAGAGCGCTGAAAGAGGTTGTTGAGAAGCTTGGAGGGAATCCGAGGTTTAGGATTGAGAGGTGGGAGCCATTTAAGCATAAAGAGGCGGTAGAAATCCTTGTAAGTCATCTTGTTTCAATAGCGATATCTTGTTTTTCACGATTCTTCTGACTTCGATCTTTTGCTAGGAGAAGCTATACTCGCCCGATGGAGGTCAAGCTTTCACAAAAGCATTAGCGAATTCCGGAGAGCCAATGCACAAACTCACAGACTACCGATTGTTTTCTGGGCCTGGAGTAGAATCGTTATCAATACAAAGCTACTGGGACTGGACCATGGCCAGGAATATGTTTCATGCAAACTACCTACACGGTAAATCTGCCTCCACTGTTTGAAGATTTCGAGCTAATTTATTACAGAATGGTTAGAGAAAGCTCCCCAGATGGACGTGATACTTTGTCCTCCTCATCCAGGAGTAGCTCCACCAATAGGCACAACAAAATACTGGGGTTACACTTCTGTATGGAATCTCCTGGATTACCCAGCTGCTGTATTTCCCGTAACGAGAGTTGACGCAGATCTTGACCATGAAGATCCAAATTATGATGCGAGGAGTGAGGTCGATGAGTAGACTCATACCCATTTCGACGCGCAAAAGCTGGCGGGGGCACCGATATGTTTACAATTGGTTGGTAAACGATTAGAGGATGAGAAGGTAGTTCAGGCAATGGATGAGATCTGTGAAGCAGCTGGGTTGCCTTTTATAGATTGCTTAAGATGATACTGGTATCAGACTTCCAATTGGCAGCAAAATTCATAGTCGGCCTTGCTCGCCCAGACGCCTAAACATTCGTGTTCTTAGAGATACATGCCTGCTGGCAGGTTACATAGTGAGAAATAGTAAGAATGGCATGGTGTGTTACGGGAAATTCAAGGAACCTTAGAAATGTTCTAGCATGTTTACTGATGTCTACAGTTTCTGCTGCAGGGCTCTGGCGTTGAAGTTAACTAGCTTTTTGATGTTGAGGGAAATAGATAAATTTGGGGGCTGTATATAAGGTTGTCTCTAAGACATACATGTTAGCACTCATTACTAAGATGACCATACTTTGAAGGGTCGTAGATTATGGAATGATTTCTTTATACAACAGGAGGTCTAAGTAAACCTACGCACGAGAGAAATGAGAGTTTTACACGTACCTGTCATTCGTACCTGGAAGGATTCCTGTACTAGATCCCAAACCTTTATTTCTCTTCTCTTGTAGTTTTGGAACTCAATTGGCTCTCACTTCCATCCCCCAACTTTGACACAGTAAAGCAATTTCCTATGGGCTTCTTCCTTCGTCGTACAAGTCCTTCGGGATCATCTACAGAATCTCGCACAGAATAACTGTTAAGAACCATTCTCAACTCTGAATCCGCTCGTTCCTCTGCCTTGACGTTTACGTTTTGTTTCTTTAGTTCTGCCAAACCAAAAGATGTGACGTCATCTGGCAGATCTCGTGAGGAACTAACAGCTAGGTTGACCAAATCATAAAGAGAGTCCAGATCTGTACAGCTCCAGCTGTACCAGAGTACAAAGACGATATGGATTGTTGTGATCGCAATATAGGCGAGGAGGATTGCAATTGCAATGTACCGCGTCGTTCCTCTCGCTGAGTAGCCGTATCCAAATCGAGAAAGCGTGATGACCAATTCAGTGCTTCTCTGAAGGTCAATGCTGCTGATTTCTGCTGCGCCGTCGAAGACTTGAAGGTTATCATTTACAACAGTTTTAGGAAACATTTCGGAGGAACCCAGCGTCGTGGTTGTACTCATGCCGATACGAGCCAAAGCATCGATAAGCAATAATGAAACTGCGGGCACGAAAGTGATCATGTTGGGCGTAGCGGGGCCATAATCCTCCATAGTCTGACGAAGTAGTTCAATGGTTTCGTTCGGAGGCAGCATAAGATTGGCCCAGTCAACATCTATAAGTATTGGTTTGCTACCGGCAGAAGCAGGGTTGAACATATTTTGCAGTTTGAAAATACTGGGGTCAATATTAGGACCACCGGGATCGTTGCACGAAACTAAACCTGGAAAGTCCGGAGAATGGAAGCTTCTACTGCCTATGTCTAGATAGAGTGTTACTGGTTCCCAGCTGGCGTAGACCGAGCAAGCTAGAAAGACCGAGTCTTGTCCCGTTTCGTTTTGGGCACCTCGGCCTGGATAGGTGTAATTTGCGACCATGGCAATTGATGGAATTGTTGCAGCACCTCCCATGTCTTGAGAGTTTACCCAGACGCTGGCATTCCGAGAATCTCCCAAGTACGCGCCGGCGTCTACAGTCCAATTCTCACCGTGTAAGTTGGAAGGAAAAAATAGGGGCGAGTTCTCAGGTGGTGTGTGAGCTTGCTCTTCTTTCATTGTACATTGAGTCAAAACGCGAGGGATGAACGTTTTCTTCCCATCATGAAAAAGGATTTCCACTCGATTATTGTCATAAAACCGCGGTCCATAGGACTGTTCATAATACATTAATTTTGCTAGTATGTTTTCGATCATAATCGAATTTGACGCCCCAATGAAGGTGATGATGCTGTTGTAACCCGCATCAAGATCACTGTAGTTGTAATTCGGGTAGGTTGTATAAAAGGTTTGTATGGTGCGGTAAAACTTTGGAGGGGTTTCAAACTTTAGCGGCAATGTGGTATTGACCAGTTGATATGGCCAATGGACAGTCAATCCGGATGAAACAGAGTCTCGAATCGCAGAAAGTCCACTTACTGGGCAGTATTCAACGAGAGTGGCATTGGGCCGACCACATGCAGGAGAGAAGGTATCTTCCACGGTTACATGGGTTGGCCATAGCACAGATTGATTTGCGTTGATATAAAATCGATTCTCTGAAAAAGCAGATCCTTTATCCGGCCACCAGTCAATAGAAGGTAATATCAATATAGCGCAAGAGGGCCCCACGACGGCACATAATATAACCAGTAATACCAATAAGATTATGAAACGATATCGGCGTTTTCGAGAACCTCTGGCAGACAATTTCTTCCAAAGGCTCGGATTGAATATGGAGGTGAGGGTAGTAGCCTGGAATCCGGCTAGAACGATTCCAAGAGAAAGACCACTTCCATGAAGGAGCTCATACTGTATATGGTTGACAACAACGCAGGACAATGAGGTAACGACGAGCATTTCGAGGACTTTTGCAGCAAGTTGAAGGAGATTGAGACGGACATTCTGTGTTGGGGCCCCAACATCATCTTCCCAATACATGTGAGAGAAATTGATAAATAGTACAAAGGCAGTAAGAGACAAAGCTGGAACGTGAACCAGACAGCTTCGAGCAGCTTTCCATTTTTGATGTCTGCAGGCTCGTCTGCTGGATTTGAGGCAAGGACAATGACGATAGTCGTCTGTGAGGAGATTGATAAACTGAAGAGATAGCCTTTTGGTACCTGAAGCAGCTTGGCGTAGATAGAAGTGGACTTTCGGAAACATAAATTGGGATTTCAAGGTACGAGCTTGATCAGGAGATTGTGGTTTGGCCATTTCCAACGTGCTCTGATTGACTTTGGCACAATGGTCCTCAACATTGTTGCTCTCATCTCTTGTACCTATGTATTATATTTCAGCACTCTGAGCCCCTTTTCTAGCGAATCGCACCCGCTCCCACGCGTTTCACACATAACATAGCCACTGTAAGGAGAGTATTTTTCCTTCAATGGGACTTTGTTGTCGTCTCATTGTGCATGGACACAAATTGGGGGCGATCCAAAAATAAAATATTCGCACAGGTGCCCTCCAATGGGGGTTGAAAAGTTGCAGGTTCAGTTGGAACAGGAACTGAATGCTGGGCTGGTGTCACAGTGGTGAATGACTACAGTTTGCTTAGTAAGCACCATTGAGTCTGAGTACCTACCAACTAGGTAAAGACTTGGCATACCTCATCATATCACAAGACGCAAGACAAACCAGGCGCATTTTGACCTTCGCACTCTTGAATACATTTCAAATTTTCCTCTAGAGCTTCCAAGTTAGAGACAAAAATGAAACTCTCAGATGTCTTCGATGACTGGTGACCAGCAGCCCGTGAAGCTGTCTCTTCCACTAGTATGTGTCCTACATCCTCTTGTCGCGACAGCTCCTAATACCACCAGAAATATCAACAAGAGCTATTCCAAGAGCTCCGCCAAAAAGATGAACTCGTGATAATCGCGCGCGGCCTCGGCCTCCTACGACTTACAACAAATCTCCTCCATTCGTACGATGCCGCTGGAAATAACCTGATTCTGCTCGTTGGCGCAGACGACCGGGAAAATGGCTGGATTGGAGAAGCTCTGGCAGAACATGCGGCTATCAGCATGGCACCCAGGTGTCGCGGACTCAGCGTCGTCAACACTGATGCGATGAGTGTTGGTATGAGGGAGAAGATGTATGCGCAGGGCGGAATTTTCAGTATCACATCAAGAATCCTGGTGGTGGATCTGTTGACCAGCCTGTTGAATCCGGAAACCATAACTGGAATGGTGGTTTTACATGCGGACAAAATAGTGGCGACCTCACTGGAAGCTTTCATTCTTCGAATATACAGGCAGAAGAATAAAGTTGGATTTTTAAAGGCCTTTTCCGATAACCCGGAACCTTTTACTACAGGATTTGCGCCTCTGACTTCAATGATGAGGAACATATTCCTGCGGAATGTTAGTTTGTGGCCTCGATTTCAAGTCATGGTAGCGCAGTCATTGGAAGGAAAGAAGAAAGCAGAAGTCATTGAATTGGAAGTTCCAATGTCCGAATCCATGCGCGACATCCAGAACGCCATCATGGAATGTGTCGAAACAAGCATTGGAGAGCTGAAGAAAGGAAATTTCGGCTTGGAGATGGAAGACTGGAACGTCGACAGTGCTCTTCATAAGCAGTTTGATATGGTTATTCGAAGCCAGCTGAATCCAGTCTGGCATAGAGTCAGCTGGAAAACGAAACAGATTGTCAATGACCTAACAGTTCTGCGAGGCATGCTTCGTAACCTTCTCACATATGACGCTGTTTCGTTCAATCGACATCTCGATACAATTCTAGCGGCGCATTCTCCTCCACCAGGTTCTACGAGGCAAAATCAGTCACCATGGTTGTTTCTTGACGCTGCTCATACCATTTTTGATACAGCAAAGAGACGTGTCTACACGGGCAAGGCACCGAAAGCTGGTACAGAAAACATTGATGCACTCCGTCCTGTTCTCGAGGAGCAACCCAAGTGGGCAGTGTTAGCAGAGGTTATGGATGAGATTGACCGCGATCTTTATTTCAACCCTCCTGTTAGGGATGATTCGAACGGGACAATTTTGATTATGTGTACGGATAGTGGTCAATGTCGTCAGCTACGAGAATATCTTCAGACCATGCACGTTCGCCCTGAAAATGATGCCCCAGAAGAAGACGAGGAACAAGATGGAGAGAAGGAGAAAGAAAACGAGCCATCAGCTGCGTATATGATGCGGAAGAAACTTCGAGAATATCTAGGTTGGAAAGACCAATTCAAAATGATCAGTGCAGCTCTGTTTTCCGAGAACCAAGATGCCATGAACGGCACTACAAGTCACAAATCTGGCGGCTCCAATAATTTTAGGGGAAAGCCGCCTGCGAACAAAAGAAGACGGGTCAGGGGAGGTGGTACTGTTGGTGCTGCACCATCACGAGCAACAAATGGTAGTCTTCTCGCATCTGAAGACAAGCCTTTGGAGGTTGCTAGCTTGATTGCAGAAATCAGACCTACAGAATCTGAGGCGGCGCAGAAAGAAGATATAGTAGCTGATCCATTGGAAGATATGGACGACTACTACGAACTGTATGATATGAAGGATCTTGTCGTCATCCATGCATTCGATGGAGACATGGATGAGCATATTCTTGAAGAAGTCAAACCGAGATACATTATCATGTATGAGCCGGATACTGCATTTGTCCGACGAATTGAGGTTTATCGGTCATCGCATAACGACCGCAATGTGAAAGTTTATTTTCTTTACTACGGCGGCTCAGTCGAGGAGCAACGTTATCTTTCTTCTGTTCGTCGAGAAAAAGATGCTTTCACGAAACTCATCAAGGAAAAGTCATCCATGGCTCTCACTCTTACAACTGACGCCCACGGAATTGAAGACCCCCAGGAAGCATTCTTACGAACAGTCAATACCCGAATAGCAGGAGGCGGCCGCCTAGCAGCAACAGCCCAACCCCCACGAGTAGTAGTCGACGTGCGCGAATTCCGCTCCTCTCTCCCCTCCCTCCTCCACGGCCGCTCAATGGTAGTAGTCCCCTGTATGCTCACAGTAGGAGACTACATCCTCTCCCCAAACATCTGCGTAGAACGCAAATCCATCAAAGACCTCATCTCCTCCTTCAAAGACGGCCGGCTATACACCCAAGCCGAAACCATGTTCCAGCACTACAAGAACCCCATGCTCCTCATAGAATTCGACCAGAATAAATCCTTCACGCTAGAACCCTTCGCAGATCTCTCCGGCTCGCTGTCTTCTACATCTAATACCCCGAATTCATCATCAGATCTGCAGTCCAAACTTGTCCTCCTGACGCTCGCCTTCCCTAAACTCAGGATCATATGGTCCTCATCACCTTACCAGACGGCTGAAATCTTCGAGTCGTTGAAAACGATGGAAGCAGAGCCGGATCCGGTCCAAGCCGTCAGTATAGGACTGGAAGGCGGCCAGAGAGCCGAGGAACAAGCGTTTAATCGCGAGCCCCAGGACATGCTCCGTGTTGTTCCGGGGGTCACGGGGAAGAATCTGGGGAGTCTTATTAGAGGAGTGGGGAGTTTGAGGGAGGTTGCGGGCATGGAGGTCGCGGAGTTGGACCCGATTGTTGGTGTCGAGGCGGGAAAGAAGATTCATCGGTTTTTCAATAGGAGTGTTTTTGATGCGTGAGTGGGTGGGTTTGAGGCCTCGCTGATTTATGGAAACCTAGTATTGTAATCAAGGAGCGCTATGACTTAAGGAGGAGATTCGTAGATGTGAGTCCTTCTCTTTGTAATAGAATGTCATGTAATACATGGTTTCCGTGTGCAATACCACTATTTTGGAGGACTTGACAAGTACATGTTTTCAACCCCTCCTAGCTTCGAGTATAGAATACCACGTCATCGAGGGCATTCTAACGTTTAAAATATACGATGTGCAAAAAAAATACTTGCATGACGTATCTCTCTTGCTAAATTAGTATAGTATACTAGATAGGTACTATAGGCTAGGTAGTCGGGCACGGGGAGTCTACCCGTTTTCTGTAAAAGTTTTTTTAATAGGTATTTTAAGGCTCGTCTAGCTTTCTTTGGATTTATATAATGCTATGTCATCGAGGAGAATTCTAACATCTCAAATGTGCGGTATGCAACAAACCCATGTGTAACGTGCTTCTCGCTAAATTACAGTAGTAGACTACCCGTTTTCAGTAGCTAGAGGTATTCTTAATGCTTTCAACCTTATCTAGCTTCGAGTATAACACTACGCTATCCCTTGCCACGTTAATCCTCCCGTTCTAAGCTCTAAAAAACATACGATGTATAACAAAACCCTATACTAGACCTCGAGATTTATACTCGACTAAGATATAAATCTCTATTCTCTCTTTCTATAGTAAAATTATATCTACATAGCCCATGTTATTTAAAAAGCTTTCCAACTTTCTACGTATAAACCCCTATTCCTAAGCGAGAGACTCTTGAACGCTACCTAGATAGATAAACTTGTAAAACTCTCCTATCTAAGTATATAACACTACGTTATCCCTCGAATTTTAGCATCCAAATCCTGCGATGTGCAACAAAATACATATATGACGTACTTCTCGCGCGAAACTAATAGTATAAGTAAACTATACTAAATCCTAGTCGGGTAAACAACCCGTTTTCAAGACTATACCTAGGTAATAAACAGTCTCGAAGGCATTTAGATAGGACGACATGTAAAGGATAGTACCAAGGGTTACATGTTCAGCTACGCGGCGAAGGCCTTCTTATACGTAAATCTCGTGGTTTAACTTTCCTACCTACTAGGTAAGGATCTACAGAATGCTAACCTCTGATGGCCCCAAATTTAATATTGCTGACTTCTGCCCTATTTACCATCCTCCTACCAAATGTACCTGAGATCATTCATATTTTCCAGATATTCTGGGCATGATTTATGTTTCCAGAGTGAATTATAGAATGCTATGTCATCGAGGGGTATTCCAACATCCTAAATATACGACGTGTAACAAAACCCAGGTTTGTGGTAGGTGACGTAGGGGTTTAGCTGAAGTAGAGATAGTAAAGTGGTAGTATACTAAGACTAACCGGGGGTTCGAAAAGGTGTGAAAAGTATACAGTTATATTCGATTTAACCTTCAAAAGTTTAAAAAAGTTTGTAAAAGTCCGTGCTTAGAACTACCCCTTTTTACTAGTATAGATCAGTGATTATTTGTATTTACTACGCTATATAGCCCAAGAATATCCGCTAACTGTGACGGTTATGGTCACGAGGGTTGGATGTCACATGCTCGCTCGGCGAGGCGCGCTAGTACTAGCGCGCACGACCTGTATTTAGTTCCCAGCTCTCTCGAGCTCTCCTTCTCTCCTCGTCTTTTGTCCTAAGAATAGAGTGTTGTTTGTTCCGACTGTCCAGAAGCACGTCTGTCACACTAACTACTTATTTTGTCTATATACTACTACCTAGTACCTAAGAACATCTACTAACCAACTAGGTACTTCTACCAACTAACCGCTCTCCTACTACCTACTTCGTAAAATAGTACTACGTATCACCCCTTAAGAACGAAACGAAATTATCGCGGCTTTCCTAGATAGCGACGACCTAGATCTTTAGGAAATCGTAAACAGGTTTTTGTAAAGCAAGGAGCGTATCCGCCTTATATTTAACGCGTACCTTATAAGCCGTAGAATTATACGTTAAGAGTTCCTTAAGGAACAGGAACTCTATAGGCTATAAAAAGAGTACTAAAGGTAAAAGAAGGTATAAGAGAAGGTATAAGAGGAGGAGGCAGAAGAGAAGCGGTAATATAAGGAGGTAGAGGAGGAGAGAGCTAGAGAGTAGGAATATAAGAGGGTAAAAGAAACGGCTCGAGTATAGGAGAGAGAGTAGCGGGAGTAGTAGATTTAATAGGTTAAGGAGAGAAGAGTAATAAAGAAGAAGGACAGGAGGCTTTAAAGAGAGTATAGAGTATATATTTACACGGACTTAACTTATAACGTATATAATATAGATAGTATACCTGATTATAGGGGGGAAATCGAATTTATAGACGATTCGGAGGTGGAATTATAAGGATAGACTTTTATAAACTTTTCTAAACTTTTCTAAACTTTTAAAGCTTAAATCGAATGTGACTATAGTCAAGTTAGAATTGGGAAGGCCTCGCTCGACCTTGACTTACTGGATTCCAATTAAACTAATTCCAAAGAATACTTTGGTTTTCGAAAGATTTATAATATGCAATTCCCCCTTTCAGTAAACTCACATCCATACAACTTATCCTATCTAAAATCCTTCTAACTTCCAACTTTCCACGAATAATAACTACCCACGCGAGTAATCCTTGTATTGTCTCTACCTAGGTATAATACCTCTGTGTTCAAACTCTCCTAGCTTAAAGTATATAACACCACGTCATCCCCCGCTTTCTAACGTTCAAAATCTGCGATGTGCAACAAAACCTATACTAGTAGTAAGTGACGCGGTAGTTTAACTAAATCGCACTAGAATAGTAGGATCTAAACAGTGATAAATACTTAACTGCCTAGCTCCTCACTTTCATTTTAGTATTATTCTACTCAAGTAATTACACTTTTTAACCACCACGAAGTAGATATAAGTTATTAAGCGGTGCGACCAGGTACTTTCAACCTCTTCTAGCTTTTGATATTTATAATACTACGTCATTCTACGGTCTAACAACCATGAGATACAGTATGTGACAAAAGCAAATTTGTAATATACCTTTCTCCCTGAACTAATTTGGTAAACCAGATAGGTACTAAAGGCTAGAAGATAGATCCACTAACTTTGACAGAAGTCTTTTTGTTACAGATATTTCGAAACTCTGCCAGCTTTATATTTATATAACACCACGTCATTCCTCGCATTTACTATTCAAAAAACATACGATGTGCAACAAGATCCCGTGTCGGTGGTGAGTGACGTGGTAGTTTTAGTAGATTGAACTACCTAGTAGAGTAGTATTGACATGGCGATGCGTGGTTCGAAAAACCTCGCTAAAGAGAAGAAGCGTGATTGAAGGCTAAAGGACGACGCCGATTATCGACTATGGACTAAGTGACAATAGTAAATCCGCTTTGTAAGAGGCGGATATAACTAGCGAGCATCTAGGTTGACAAGACTTCTTGTAAAATCAAGAAATGGACAGCATAAGTTCTCAATCCAATCAAAATCCCGAAGTCCACAACCAAGAAGACAACGATCTAGAATCGCTTCTCCATTCTAATTTATAACTATCATCTATCATGGTATCATAAAATCTAATGCCCTATCCTCACTCCCCTCCCCCAATGGTTTCCTATCCTACTTCCCAACCAAACTCTCCTTCCCCCCTTCAAACTCATCAAAATCATACTCATCAGGATACCGATCCAGCACATCCTTCAACTCCCCCATCTGCGCCCTAATCTCTGGCGTAATCTCCTCATAAACATCTTCAAACATCGCGCTGAGAGGGGGTTTCTTCTCCCTCTCCGCCTCACTAAATGCCTTCAGGACCTCGCCTCGGATCCGTTTCCGCGCAGCGGCTTCCTGGTCATCGTTCCAGAGATCTTTCTTCTCGAGGTACTTGCGTAGTCGGGTTATGGGGTTATCTCTCCTCTTCCAATCTTCTACCTCCACGCGTGCGCGGTAGGCGAAGGAGTCGTCTGATGTGGAGTGGTGCGATATTCGGTAGGACATTGCTTCTATTAATACGGGTCGACCGCCATCTTTCAGGGCGAGTTCGCGCGCGCGTTTGGTTGCTTCGCGGACGGCCCAGATGTCATTTCCGTCTACGCGGATGGTGTCGATTCCGTAACCTGTTCCACGACTTGCGATTCCGTCACCGCGGTACTGTTCCAGGGTGGGCGTGCTAATTGCGTAACCGTTGTTTCGGCAAATGAAGATTACGGGACAGGAGCGTGTTGCTGCGATGTTGAGGGCGGCGTGGAAATCGCCTTCTGAGGCAGCGCCTTCGCCGAAGTAACAGGCTACTACTCTTTGCTTCGAGTTGGGGTTCTGGCGGTCTTGCATTTTTATGGCGTATGCTGCGCCGGCTGCTTGAGGAAGCTGTGTAGCTAGTGGTGATGTGACTGTATGCTGGTAATTTGTTAGTATCGTCCATAAATTCCCAACGAAGCAATTGGAGAAACGTACGATATTCAAAGCTTTACTCCCATAATGCACCGGCATATTCCTCCCCCGTCCCAGATCCTTCCCATTTGCAAAGAGCTGAGCCATAAACTCCTCGAATTTGTACCCCCTCTGAAAAAGCACCCCTGCCTCTCTATACTGCGTAAAAATCACATCTTCCTTCTCCAAGGCGCTCGCAGACCCAACACAGGTCCCCTCCTCGCCCTGCCCCGTCATGTAGAAACTCAATCGTCCTTGCCGTTGAGCATCGAACATGATCACATCCATTATCGACACGGACAACATGCTATTATACATTTCCAGCGCCAGGGAATCGGGCGGAGGAGAGACAGAGGAGTCGATTATGTCCCCGTCTGGGGATGTACATCGGTATGTGGGGATCGCGGGGTAGGTAGCTGGATTCTCGAAGGAGAGGGCGTTTGTGAATTTACTGTTTACTGCACCGGGGAAGCAGATTCTAAGTATACGATCAGCCATATTCCACTAACAAATAATTGCGGTAGTTACCCTGCAGCCCCGGCTTTCTGTGATATTGAGGAAGACCATCTCGTTGTGTGTCGTGGTATGGTTCTAGGCAGCGGTAAGGAGGCACGAAGAAGATATCTCGATCGTGGAATTGGTAATTTCATTTTGTAGTTGGCAAAAGTTTGAATTCCGCGAGCAACGGCTATGTAACTTCCCAGAAGTCATGGTGGTTTGTGAGAGGAAACAATGAGCGGAGGGGTGTGGATGTGGATTCTTGAGCCGCGTTGAAGCGAGGCACGGGCGGGCTTCTGCCAGACTGGGGTCCCCGCATTATTTCAGGGGATGATATGCGGGGTGGTACCCCGGAAACGGTGTTTTTGTATTAATAAATAATGGCTCGGATTCTGAGCAATTCATTCACCATAAAACGTCTCCGCCATAGGGTTCATAGCTAATAACAAGCAGAGGCATGGTAACCAAAAAAGCACATGTGGTGTAGCGGTAACAACAATGCAAAAGGTAGGTTGGAAGTCCCCCCTATAGGCTTCGTGCAAGTTAGGAAAATGGTTCCTATCTCGAGCGGAGGAGTTGCTGTTGCGTTGCATTGCTTTTTGGTTCTTTTTTTCCGTTTTCATTTTCAACTTTGGATCTTTTGGAAATTTCTGATTTATTTTTGAGGGGTGTTTGCGGATACTGGATAATTATGTAGGTTTGTTCAATTCACTATCTTAAGCTAGACCTCGCATAGTATCATGCTTCGCTTATAGTTGGGCTCTATGTATACCCTAGGTCTAGCTAAAGCGCTGGCCACTAGCACTTGAGTACACCCATCCCTTAATCCATTAAGTAGTACAACCATTCCTAGGTCTATCTCATTCTCCAACTTTGTTATACCAATACCCGAGACCCTTAACATATCACCACTCTACGGACACAATATCGCTTAGATAAGGCACACTAAGAACAAGGTCAGTATAAAAATTACATAAGTTACACACCTCCAGGTGTTCCCGTCTGAAGATAACGGAAGTCCCTTCTCCTCTTGTTAATGTTGTAATCAATGTAAGTCTGTGGGTGAATAGAGAATATCTCCTGTAGGATCCATTTCTAAGAGTTCAATTTCCTCTACAGGATTTGAAAGGTGCAGGGTTTCTCTGATAAAGAAGCCGTTGTGGTTAATTAGTAGGATTTGGTTGGTTGGTTGGTTGGTTGGGATCTGGTTTCCAAAAGGGCTTTGACATCAAAGCTTTTTGTTTATGATCTGAGAGAAATTGAGAGTGTTTTGGGTGTGATTTTTGATTTGTATCATAGAATAGAAGACTAGGCTTTTCTTGTAGGTGTTTTGATTGGGATTTTGAGTAGGGCTTTGAACCAGATTGCTGTTTGATTGGGAAGGGTTGAAGATTGATACAGCCTGTAATGTGTGGCGGCGTTTTAGCATTCTAATATGGACACAGGTTGCATCACTTAATCGGCTCACCTTTTATTATTTACAGTAAGCCCGTATGTCATTCAGAGCCATTCATTGGTGTCTTTAATAATCCATCTTTACAACAACATTGGGGTTGTGAAATTCTGGACAGTATGGGACGGATAGGACGGCTGGACTGGGGAACTATTGTAATTGAGTCTGTCTTTTGAGAAGCTTCACTACAATATTATTACCAGAATGTAGGAGTGATGTCTTTAAGGAGCATTAGTTGTCAATGACAACACTTCCACTTCTGCTGGCCACTGAAAACCAGCCTTCTATGGAAAGAAAAGGAGTTACAGTTCATCGTAATCTCGCAACTGTGCGGACTAAGGACATCCAAATCAGTAATTGCCTCAGTTCACACTATTATGCGCTCCACCCATTCCCCTATCGTTCTTCTTTGATACACTCCATGCTGGTACTACGTTCTTGAAAAAGAAATTAACTTTGCGTTGTGGAATGTTGGTCAATGTTGGAGTTATCTTGTGATAAAGACATGTGCCGCAAAATCAACACTCTCCCAGCTTCAGCCCTCATTATAATGATATTCACTTTATTATAACAGCTTATGGTTGGTACGGATAGCACAACTCCGTTCCATAACCCTGCCAAGGACATTGTCCTGATCCCAAAGTTCGGTTATATTTACTCAATTGAATCCTGTGTTTTCGACATAGTGTAATCTTGTAGCCAATCTCGGCAAGGAGCACCAACAAACACACCAACATGGCCATTTCAACCTCAATTTAGCCCTACAAATGAGTCATTCACGGAGGCACTAGACAAAGACTCTGGGACATCAAATCTCCCTTAACTCTGGTTTCTTAATCTTGTTCTTGTATAAATATCTCGTGAGCCTTCCCTCTACCTCCTCCACCAAACACAAACCACACGCAACACAATATTTTACAAGTACTTGGGCTTTCTCTCGAACACCCAAACTACGCACGCTACAACATCCCACAAGTAGTCGAGCTTCCTCTCGAACACTCAACGTTCGCTGCAACATTCAAAAAGTACTCTAGCTTCCTCTCGAAGATCCACTCTTTCAGCGACCATGAAGATTTTCATGTTGCTAGTGGCCATTACTGGCTTTTTCAACTTGGTATGTAGTTTCCCTTACAACGTAGCTACCTGCTATGTTCTTCTTGTTCTTATGAAACGAAACAGGTTATCGCTACTCCCGCAATAGCTCCTGTTAAGGAACGTGACCTGTCGGTACGTAGTCAATTCATACCCTCGAAGGCAATAGTACCTGATAGTAAGATAGCATATCTTCTGCTGCAATGAAATCGGCCAAGGCTGGGTATATACGCTACCAAGTCTCATTCCGACCACTGCGATGGACCTCACCCCTGCCCCCTTCTTTGCCCTTCCGAAACCAGACTGTATCCAAGTTGCGTGTCGCGAACGCGCTGAGGTCGTACTCTGTAGCGAAGTTAGAACTTCCAGCTCTGGTCTTTCAAATATTTTACTAAGTTTTCTCAGAATACTGACCCAAGCTTGTTCTATGTCGACAACGTGGCGCAATACGCGCGAGACATTATCAATAAGTGTACAATTAAGGTAGATAACGTGGATAAGGTTTGTGGCCAGGCATTTGATACAGAAAGTAAGTTATTTCCCACCTTCTACTCTTTTTACCACAATCAATCATTACTAACCTATTCACAGGGTACAACGTTATCGTTAAGGAGATTAAGGAGGGTGTGGCATGTACTGCACCATGGCCAGCTACTTCATAGGTTTCTTGTACATTGGCCAGCAACCAGAAAGATTCCTGTCTGTAGATCAGCACATGGAGGTTTCATTCTTTTGCAAGTTCACTTGGGCCGGCCAATCATGAGATATCGGAATTTAATTCTTGGATGTAATTTAATAACCCCCTTTCATAATTGCTTCAGCTTTCTGAAGGCCACAATGACATTGCAGTAAAGCCAAACCATTCATGCATCCAAGGATAATTCATTTCATTCCAGTGATTTTGTTAATATTAAGACAGATAGTTGTTACATGGTGCTCCACGCGAGTACAAAATATGCAGCGAAAGGATAAGTTTGTACCGGGATTTGCAACAATTTCACAACTCCCATCTTGCGATACGAAATGAAATATAGTATATCACCTTGATTTAGCAATCCCTTGTTTCTATACAAAAGTACCCCAACGAATACATCTTATTACAACCCCCCAAATCTCGCTTCCCGAAGCCAAAAAATACAGTAGGCAGTCATAGTATCATACACATTACATACGCGCCATCGCCTCCAAATCACATTGCCCACATCCTTTGGTCTTCAATTGCCAAAGAGGAATCCTTCGTTTCTAACCCCTACTCCTCCCATCACCCATCTCATGAACCACCTGTCCCCTCCGTCCCGCCAGCGGAAAAGAATACTGCCCCTGCCCTTGAGACTGCGAATACACATGCTGCCCAGCAACCTCATAATAATTCCCATTCGGACTCAATCCAGGACTCGGTAACGGACTAGGATGGAAAGGGGAATTGGGACTAGGATATCGATTCACAGGTGTGTACCCGTACTGTTGATTAGGCGGCAACTCCTGCAATTGCACACCACCAGTCGGCATTTCAGCTCTTATAGGTCCCGTATGTTGCAGTTCCGAGCGGTAGGTGTTGTTATTGGAGTAGGGTTTCTCTTCCATGGGCGAGACGGGTCGGTGGTCAATGTTCATACCCATTGGTGAGGGCTTGGAGAGGACAGGGGAGACGCTGTGGGTTACACTTGTGCGTTCGTTGACGGGCAGTTCGGCTTTGGTGTAATCATACGGGGTGTTGTTTTGTGTGTTTGAAGCGGATTTCTTGGTCCGGTTTTTGCGGTAACAGAAGAGGGCTAGGAGACCGGCGACTATGAGGGCGATGAGTCCAATTGCTCCGCCTATGATGGCTGCTATTGGGAGTGGTCTTTTGGCGGTTGGCGATGGAGACGTGGTATTGGTGTTGGAAGTTGAGCCGGTTGTGGATGTTGACTTCGCTCCCGAAGTTCCAGTTTCTTTCGTTCCTGTTGCTGGTTTATCGCCATTTGTTGGCGTTGGAGCAACTACAAATCATCAGTACACTCGCATGCATAATTCCAGAGAAATGACAAACCAGAAGCAGTAACTCCCTGTGGAGTGACCAATCCCTTCCCAGCACTACAATAAAAGTCAAAAACCCCCAAAGCGCTCTGTATATCCGCACTAGCCGTATTTCCACAATAAGACTTGACCTCGCTAATGAAAGCAGCCGTCAACGCCGCGGAATTATTATCCTTCACACAAGCACAAGAAACAAGTGCCATGGGCGAAGGCGGGCAAAGGTTCGCAGTCATAGAACTAATCTCATATCTCATTGCCGAAGCCGCACATGGAGCCAGCGATCCATATTGCGGTAAATCCGTGAGGTAATAAGAAACAACTCCCGGAAGGTAAGAAGGAGTTGGAAAGGCCACTGATGCTGATCCACCTAACCCGCAATAGCCAGCGAAGAAAGCTTGAGCAGAAGTTTTGTCTTCGGTACGAGTCGAGCCACAGTATGAGCCCACTTGACTATTGAGGGCCTGCGTGATTCTGGCGGAATTCTGGTTCTTCGTACAAGCGCAACTTTGTAACCCCGCCGCTTCTGAAGGACAATCTTTATAAGTGAGCGAGGCCATGGCATAAGATATCGCACTCCCCGCACAAGGAGCAAGGTTCGTAAAAGCAGGTAAATCAGTAACGAACTGCGAAACCCCTCCAGAAGCCGGTTGGTTAGTAGGAGCCACTGAACCGCCTGGATTACAGTAAATACTGAAAACTGATGCCGCAGAAGTGACATCGTCAGATGCCGTCGAAGAGCAATAACCGAGAACTTCCTTCCCAATAGACGATCCCACAGCCGCGGAATTCGAGTCTTTCGTACAAGCACAAGATTGAAGTTGTGCTGGATCAGTAGGGCATTTGCTTCCAGTCAGGCCTTGAACAGCGTAGGATACCCCTGAGGCAGCACATGGTGCGAGAGTAGCATAGGCGGGAATTTCAGTAATATATACCGGGCCAGAAGCCGCAATAGCGACGGCCGAAAAGTTGAGGATGTAAAAAGGTATCAAAGACTTCATTATGATAAAACAATGTAGAAAAGCAAAACGAGTGGAATAACTGGAAGAAATGGAAGAAAAAAAATGAATGTTAGTACCTACAACCCGAGAGTAGGTCCCCTCTCCGATTTTACAAGATGGTTGGAAAGCAGCTGAAAAATGGCCCTAACCTAACCGTCTGAAGGGGAGGAAGGAGGTGCAGTAGGGCTGAACTTTCCATCCATTCAAAACCCTGAGAATGCGCCACTTGTAGTACATAACGAGAGGAAAAATAAGAAGAACTGATAACGAAAAACGACAGCAAATGTTTTGATGTCCACGTCAAGCGACTTTGGCAGCTTGCTCAATTAGCATTATGAAGCCATTTCCAATCATGAAGTTTTCGCAACTTCAACGAGAATATTAAACCCACGAATATCCATCAAAGTCTTGTACTACCTTTGGACGTACTCCAGTTGTAGCTTTATTTAAAGCATCCCGTCATGCACCCCTTCGGAGGAAAAAGCATTGAGGCTGGAACCGAAAACTCTTGGCTACCACACATTTTATTTGGTGCGCCAGAGACTTTCTATTCGTAGATTGAAAATATGGTAAACGGGATAATTCTCCAATGTATTCTATCGTCCCAGATATATCCCGTAATGTGTTATCAGATGATTCGTTAAAATGCGTCGATCCAACCCCGATGAGATTACTAAAGTCTCGCTCTCCCCAACTTCAAATCCTCCCACTGGTCTCTTTGGAAGTCAACGTATGTATCCCCAGTTCCATTCCTATTAATCCAAAAAAGTTTGTCGTCTGCCTTGATCTTCTCAATATCCACACCTTCATTTCGGAGTGGGACTTTGTTCTGCTTGTTATTATGTATTGGTGTCATTTCGCTCACAATCCGCAAAAATAGGGGAACGGCGTATTTTGGAAGATAGGTCCGTGAATGTCTGTTCTAGGTCAGTGAAATGATAACGGAATTGGGTGTATCGACTCACTTCAGAAGACCTGCAAAATCAAATGTCGCTTTCTTAGAAGGGTCGAGATAGATAGCAGCACAACCCGCTCGTCCATCGTGATTTGGAAGTTGTACACCATAAATGTTTGCCTCAACGACACCCGGGTAATTTCCAAGTACTTCTGCGACTTCAGCAGTACTGACATTCTCGCCTTTCCATCTGAAGGTGTCGCCTAGTCGATCTAGAAAGAACCATCTACCGTCGTTCGTTCGTCGTAAAGCATCTCCAGACCTGTACCATAGATCACCCTTCTTGAAAACCGAACTTTCAAATTTCTTCGCCGTTGCTTCTGGATTATTGTGGCTGTTTTTACAAAGGTTAGATACCATTCAGATTTTTCAAAAGTTGTAGGTTAACTTACTAGCCGGCAAACGCTGCAGGGTTGTCTATTTGAACAATGATTTCTCCTCCTTTTTCATAAGGCTGTCGGTAAGCAAATCCAGTTTTTGGATGTCTAGCAATGGCACCTGTTACTTCATCGATGACGACTGGTACGAAAATGTTATGAAAAAGTCTCCTGTTCAAAAGGCCATGATGACCAACACATGCCGCGAGATAATCTCCTTTAGCATAATTAATCAACGCAAATACACCCTCCGAAGAGTTGAAAAACTCGGCCACTTCTGGGACATCAAAACGTTCACGGAACTTGATCCAAACATCAGGACGTAGACCGTTTCCATACATCCCGCGAAGATTATGACCTTTATCGAAAGGGGACGGTGGAGCTGCTAACAGATATCGGGCTGTTTCTCCTACGTAAACGAAGAAGGTTGCTTTGGAATCATGGATATCCTTCCAGAAATTAGAGGTACTAAATTTCTTTCCCACGCATACCGTAAGACCGTTCATGAGGCACCCAATTGCTGTCACACCTCCGGTTCCATGATAAAGGGGCATACAATCATACCAGCGATCATGTGGCCGGAGCAGGGAATAGCCTGCTCTGTACTTTTATAGGTCAGCTCAGCAAATAAACATGTACCAAACTTCGAGGCACATACTGAAGCCCCGTTGAAAAAGTGTCGTGCCATCTGGAAAGCAACTCCTTTTGGGAGTCCGGTTGTTCCACTAGTATAGAACATCGTCATTGGCCAATCTCCCTTGACACCCTCTCTGTAAATATCATCCAGTCTGTCCGTGCTCAGGCTTCTGATCTCACCCATAAGCTTCTCCTCACAAACGAGAATATTCATGCCCAGTTCTCCCTCAATTGATGTGCGGGAATCCTCGACTTTAGCCCGTAGCCCTTCATCTTCATCCACGAGCAATATGGTTGCCCCACTGAGTCTCAAACAATGGATCAATGCTTTCCCTGCAAGATTGTGGTTGATCATTGCAGGTGCAGCTCCAATTGCCCATAACCCCAACCAAGTAAACAAAAAGTCGGGTGAATTCGTGAGGTAGAAGGCCACATAATCTTTAGGCTTGACACCTTGGGAGAGGAAGAAATGTGCATATTGATTGGCTCGTTTGTACGTTTCTGCGTAGGTGTAGCAGCCAACACGGGACCAGATAGCTTCGTGATCAGGAAGTTTTTGGACCATTTCTTCGAAGAAATAATAAAGGGATTGCCGTTTGTTCTTGACTATTTTGAAAGATTGTTAGATACAACTCAATTGGTTGTATGTACACAAGCACTTCTGCAATCTACCAGGGTCACATAAAGATACAACATACCTGCTTCCTGGTACATTTTCTCAACGACTCTTTTCCCCATCATCTCGTATATATCCTGAATTGAAGAAGCGTTAGGTACTTTGAATCTTGCATATTGCCCTTTGACAGACAGCATCACCACGCCAACAATTGTTTTATAAGCCAAAAAGAAGAGATAAATACCTTCCGGAAGTGATATTTCCCGTCAAGGTACATTCCTGCTGCGGCAGTACCTGCCAGGGCAGCTGCTGTGACTATTTATTGTATCCATATTAGCAATTGCCATCATTAAACAACAAAATTGAGAAAGCTAGTGGTAGATGAGCATTTGGTCACCAGTGGTACGAAAGGTCGTCGTGAACGACCCGAGGTTGCGGGGAAACCGAAGGCGGAGGTCCGTTCGTTGCCCCCAAAAAGCACAGAGACATTGACATACTTAGCGCCATATTAATCCAGTCCTCTTTCCGCTCCTTTTCCAACTCAAAATTATATTCCAAGAACTCTCCAACTTGCCGAACGTGCTTTTTCGAACCTCAGAGTCAAGTGGCTATTGGTATTGGTACCATACGAGTATATCTAGCGGTAACTAATACCCCAGCGAATGGCAACGCCGAGGCACCAGACAAGCTCTTTACCCCGGATGTGCTTTACCCCCGCACTTTATGCCGCTCTTCCCAGGCTGTTTCCTGGCCAGGTCTTATATGGGCGGTATGGTGGGTTTGAGATGTTGTTGTATTCAATAAGTCAATGGGACTGAAAAGAAGCTGAAGAGACAATTCATGAAGAGAGCAAAGGTGAAGGGGAGTAGGTCAGCGTATGAGGTCGGTAACCGATTGTTGGGTCATTACTTATGGCTGGGATGGATCTGGAAAGGGGCAATTGATAGTCAAGAACTCTCCGCTACCGGTAGTGAAGTGGAACGAGGTGGGGGTTGATCCAATAGATTGTTACTGCGTTGAAATTTCATCAATTGTTCAGTTCTGGCTTCACTTTCTATCGTTACGCTAATAGCAGAATTCATCTAATCTCCCGCCCACGTAGACGCCAATACTATCCTACGAATTCATATGAATCATCTCAGCCGTAAAAGTCATCTTTCGAGCACCGAAAGCTATCTTCCATGTAAAGTGGATCATATCGGCTTGTTCGAATTAGTTTCTAGTGCCTCAGATACTGTCCACACGTTCAGAGAGTAGAGCGTTGTTTTTTGGCGCAGCAAGTGGTGGTCCTTCAGGAGTCACATATGCTTTTGTCATACCCCCGTCGACAACGAAATCCTGACCATTGATGAAGCCAGATTCATCGCTAGCCAAGAACAATACTGCGTTGGCTTGTTCAACGGCCTCGCCAAATCTTCCAGATGGGAAGTGAATCTCTCGTCTGAGTCGCTTTGGCTTATCGTCTCCAAGCCAGTCCTGAAGAAGAGGTGTGTTGAGAGGTGCCGGGCAGAGAGCGTTGAATCGATATCCATCTCTGGCATGGACGATTGCGAGTTCTCGGGTCATGGCAAGGACGGCACCTTTGCTTGCTGTGTAAGCGAGTTGAGGAGTTGCGGAGCCGACCAGGGCGACTACAGAGGCTGTGTTGATGATAGAGCCCTTGGTCTTCTTGTGCTTTCTCAAAGAAAGAATAGCGTGTTTACAACCAAACCAGACACCCTTGACGTTGATTGCTTGAGTGAGATCCCAAATCTTCTCTGGAGTATCGACGGCATCGGCATCATCGGAGTGCATTATTCCAGCATTGTTGAACATGATGTCTACACCACCCCATGAATCAAGGTGGCCAACCAAAGCCTCGATTTGAGCTTCCTTTGAGACATCGCACACCTAAATTGTATCAGTCAGGTTTGCATGGAAAATTTATAGTATAACTCACTTTGGTCTCAACCTTGAGGGCGGAGGGAACAAGTTGTTGAAGCTTGGCTATGGCTTTCTCAAGTGCTGGAGCAGAAATATCTGCCATCAAGACATTGGCACCTTCCCTGGCAAATAGAATGCAAGTCTCGAGCCCGATACCACTATTAATGGAGGTCGTTAGATTATAAGCTTTATGCAAGTCAAAGAAATAATAATGCCATAGACTCAGAGGTAGACATCCATGGATGACCATTGGACCCCCAATCACGTGAAATGTCAAAGTCCACTGGGGCAATTTTCTATTGGCGAGCATATCTTCTGGCTAAGCCGTCACTCGAGGCTTGCTACTATGATCAAGATACTCGAATATGAGCACAAAAAATGATGATAGTTGAAATATTCGAATGTGAGTCACTTACCCAGCAGCGCCCGTGACTATTGCGTTCTTACCGTTCAGTCTCCCCATAGCAAGACTGTTGATGCTTTGCACCCCTCCGGAAGACATCGTGTTGGATCCTTTTCAGATTTTTGAGAGTGAAGAGGTAGAGAGAGTTATCTGATCATAGAATTAGTAGGCAATTCAACAAGAGCTTGTTGCCCCACATTCCTCGCTAAAGGATGGAGGGGCTGTGAACTCACGGAAAGATCAACCGATAAGAGTCAATCTTGAGGCTGAGATCAAATTGGCAAGAACGGTTTGTGACAAAGTAGTTGGAGCGGAGGATGAGGGTGTTGAGCAGAGTAAGATAGCAAGTCTGTAAGGAGGGAGATATTTGACCAGTTTATGTTCTGAATCATACGGTCCGATCGCGGTGGACTATGGGGTATCCTTATCGCAGAGTCCGAGTGGTACTACCTGCACACGACTCACTGCAAACAAGTGGTGGTGAAGGAAGCATCTCGGCGCAGCTCATGTATCATTGGAGCATTGAGGGGTTTGCTTCTATGCATTGCTTCTATGGAGCTAAAACCACCATATCTTCCAAGTTCTGGGTCTTTATCACGAGTCACGAATTCTGGAACTCTCCGTTACTGATAAAAACCCACCATTTATAGAATGTGTCAAGGAAATTTCTCATGGAACGGCTATCAGCGTATTATATCGATTAGATGACGGGCATGCCGGGTCATGTGCGGAGACTGCCCTGGAATGCTGTGGTGTTTGCAAAAGTGGGAAGGGAACCTGGATAAATCCCGACGATGACCCATTCGTGAGATAAATAGCAAAGTCAGACGTGGCAGCGAGAGGTTGAACAAATATAAATTGCTGGAATTAGTGTGACATTCTTTCTTGATTGGAGGATTTTGGCTACATTTATTTACAAGTAAACACGATTGCTTTGGACTCGGGTAACCTTATGGAATTCACGATGACGTCTCGAGTTACTCAGTTGAAGGTGGATCAAATGATGTCCCGAGCTGTCTCTCCGATTGGTTTATTGTTACCGGGAGTACGAGCTTCTTTCCCAGCTGGCGTTCGGTACAATCTGAAGCTCTTATCGCTGAGCTTTGTCTGATCTATTTCTAAATCCACCACCTCCAAACTTACAATCTACCGCTGCTCGATCACCTAGATCTTCAACGTGTCTTGACCATCAGCACATTCCCTTGGGATTATTAAAGCAACTTACCTTTCTCGAGCTTCTTCTGCCACTTTTCTCCCTTGTTCTACCACCTGCTCAAGTAATAGAAACCCCCACCAAATCGCAAAGATGCCAGACAGCAAGGAGGACGAGATAACCCTCGAATCCCTCCCAAAGCTTCTCGAAAATGACAGCAAAGTCAAGCTTGCAGGAATTGATGTGGATGGCATTTTGCGTGGCAAGTTGGTTTCTAAAAAGAAATTCCTAGGCATCGCAAAGGAGGGGTTTGGATTTTGTTCGGTCATCTTTGGATGGGATATGCATGATCAGACGTACTTTCGAGAATTAAAGATTAGCAATGCCGAAAATGGTTATCATGATATTATCGCCATTCCAGATCTGCAAAGCTTCAGAAGAATTCCGTGGGAAGATAATGTGCCTTTCTTCCTGGTCAGTTTCTTTGACCCGGATTCTCAACAACCTGTCAGCGTGTGCCCTAGAGGTCTTTTGAAGACAGCTGTAGAGAAATTACAGGCGAAGGGTTTCGGTGCTATGGCTGGAGGTAAGTAATTTTAAGCCTTTATGTAGGAAACAACATTGACCAGGAATACAGCGGAATACGAATTCTTTCAATTTAAAGTTCCAACCAGCAACACCCAAGGTCCAATTGCCGAACGAAACAATTCCTCCACAGCTACCTTCCTTCGAGAAAATCCCGTCGACTCTTTGCCATCATTGACTGAGGGCATGTTTGGCTATAGTTTAACTCGACCGGTTCATAATAAGGATTATTACTACGGCATATATGATGCATGCGAGAAATTCAACTGCGGAATTGAGGGATGGCATACGGAGAGTGGACCTGGAGTCTTTGAGGCTGCATTGTCTTTTGGGGAGATCCAGCAGATGGCAGATAAAGCAAGTTTGTTCAAGTAGGTTTTACTACCAAGTGGATGATCAGGTCTAATTGATACCTAGATACGTTGTCAAATCGGTTGCCACGCAGTATGGAATTACTCCTTGCTTCATGGCCAAACCTCGTCAAGGTCTTCCAGGAAATAGCGGGCATATGCACGTTTCTATCGTCGATAAAGATGGGAAGAACCTCTTTTTCCGTGAACAGAAAGACACCGATGCGCCATGGTCAGATATTGAGAATCTATCGGACATGGGAAGACACTTTTTGGCTGGTCTGCTCGATGGACTTCCAGATGTGATGCCTTTGCTTGCTCCAAATGTAAATTCATACAAGCGTTTGGTTGAGAACTTTTGGGCACCAGTTACGGTCTCTTGGGGGTTGGAACATCGTGCGGCCTCTATTCGATTGATTGCACCACCGACCGCAAAACCAGGAGCAACTCGATTTGAGGTTCGTGTCCCGGGAGCAGACACAAATCCATTTTATGTTCTTTCAGCCATCTTGGCATTAGGTTGGAGAGGTGTCGAAAAGAAGCTAGAAATTCAACAACCGCCACTTGGAAAAGGTCAAGATGTTGGTGGCAAAGCTGATCCCGGAGTAAGGCTGGCCAAAAGTCTGAAGGAGGCTACTGAAAGATTCGCGAGACCAGAGAGCGTAGCACGTGAAGTGTTCGGTGATGAGTTCGTGGACCATTATGCTGGCACTAGAGAACACGAGATTAGATTGTGGGATGAGGCTGTCACAGATTGGTAAGTTTTTCCTGTCACTTCTTTTATCAAGCTTCTAATTGTATTTTAGGGAGGTTAGAAGATACATCGAGACCGTCTGATGACGATATAATTTCGGTTGGGGTTGGGTGAACTACCGAGTATGTACGCTTAGTTCAGTTCGGGTATACTTGGTAATTTCCCGTTATTCCTACATGTATCAACAACGAGGACATCACAATTTGTGTTTGATATATACACTGAGATCGTTTGGTAATAAACATACATCCGAGAAAACCTTTACGCATAAAACAGACGGCTACTTACGTTTCGTTCCAATTACCGGATGGCTTCTCAGATGAGGATCGCCTTGGTGCTGGTCTCCCAGCAAGACCTTTCTCACTCTTAAACCTGAATCCGCAGCCATTTCTTACTACGTGATATGCAGCAGACTCTCGGGATTTTCCCTTGGCTGAACTGTGCGCGTTTCCGCAGGACATATTTGAGCCACAATTGCCCTATTTACAGAACGGGCTTTCGTGGTTATCATGCCACTACTTAAGAACTAATATTCAATCCTCACGTTTCACTTATTACATGGGAAGATTCTATATTGGAGCACCGTGTACTACCGGGTATCACCAGTGTAGAGTAACGACCACGTCTCTCGTTAACGGAGCTACGGTAAAGTATTAAGCGAGGGTATATTCAAGGTCCTTAGCGCCAGCTACTAGCCTAACCCCTAGCGATGAAACCTCTGAGCTGCTAAATTCCAGTCCTCCCTTGCTCCTTCTTCTGGACATAGCAGAAAAGGTTGTTCGTCGTGTTAACTCCCTAAGAATACGACTTGTATCAAGGATATCCTTATGTCAAAGCTCTTGGCACTGGTAATAATTCTCCAGATGGCTTTTCGAGTTAGCTATGGTGCTTAGAAAGCGACCTACTAAATACAGGTAGGTTTGATGCGTAGTAGTATTCAAATCTTCTCACATACTTTTGTCTCTGAATTCAAACATTGTATAAATCACAATTCTCACGAGTGTTCAGTTCATTAGATGTCTGTAAGAATGGAACAAGGTTATTTCTGCTGTTATATTTATCAGAAATATATCATTAAATCTTCAATGCCTGGTTCTACATATTAAAAACTGGTTTCACGTGCTTCATACAGAGACAGCCAGCCGCCATCACAGCCTGTCCATGCCCATCAGACTCTCAATTAACATGTTGGCAGACCAGGACAATGTTCATTATGAGAAATGAAATTACTATACTAAGGTGGGCGATAAGACACCTTTGGAAAAGTTGTATTTATATAAATTAAAATCAAGCCTCCAATGATGTATAAATTACTGAATACCCTCCATAGATCCATATACTTGCCAAATTATCCATTGTAGTTCAATACAAAACCCATTTCTCAAAGCAATCACAATTGGAACAATTTGTGTAGTGTTCATCTCTCTCAACATTCGATTCTTATTCTCCTTCATTGTCGCTATCACAATTTCGTCTAGGTGAGGGCCTATTATCTCTCTAAGCGAAATGAAGAAAGCTAACCATAATATCTATCAGTGCAGCTTTGCCCCAGGTCGGAATGACCACAAAGGGGATTTGCACAAGTGTTGACTCTGTGTTCGCGGAAGCTTTGGTCTTGGATAGAGACGCAATTGCGGCAGCATGTCAAAAATACCGAACTGGCAAATGTTCTGATTGTACCTTGAAGCCTATAAATATTAGTCCACATTGTGCAAGCGACAAACAGCTTGTCGATAGAACAGAGGTATGTGCTCCAGTCATTGTTTACTCTGATGGATAGAGACTTACGTGGATTTTCAACAGTGGAAAGATATATGTCAACAAAGTGGAGCAGCGTCTTGGTTCACTGTATAGTAGAAGCGGAGTTCAAGTTTCTTACACGATGATATCGCAAAGATATTACTGAGTTTAGAAGGGTAGACGTCGTTGGACTTCTCTACATTCTTCGCCAAAGGATGTCATTTTTGTCCAAAGAATCACATAACGTCATACGATAAGTGCAAAGGAATAGCTGTTAGTTGTTTGAGCGTATAAATCTAAGTCTTCACCTGGGAAAATTTGGGGCCGTGGCTATGCATAGGCCGCTCCACGTAGTTTGAGCTAATTTACTAGCTTTGTGGAAAAAATACATTATTTTATGGAATTTGACCTTTGCACTTTCACTGAGTACAAAATTAAACCTACCAAACCACAAATCAATGAGGATCTCTACCTCAAATGCGGGAACAAATTGGAAGGCATTACCCAAGCTCCACACTCAGAGAGAAATTACGGACGAGAAGTGAATTAAGTGGTTTGAGTTCGGGATCATTCATCTACCCAGATTCTGGGTTTCTTCTAACCTCCATTTCTATATTCACATTCTTCATGCTGAAAGTGTATTGCGGGTGGGTGGAACTCTAGTTGAGTTCCAGATTGGGCTGAAGGAAACGAATGATCATGAAAATGGACAACTGACCACCAAACGCAGACAACATCCCTGTTTGGGGGGTGCAATGTGATCCTATCTTGTGTTGGTCTACATAAGTAGGTCATTTCAGTGTGTTGCAAACTTGAGTTGTGTTATCTAGAGAAAGAATATCAGATACCATTTGAAGCATAGAATATTTAGTTTATTAAGAGACATGGTTCTTACATCTAGCCTAAAAGGTTTCTAAATATTCTAAAAGCTTTGTACAACTTAAATTTATACAAATAAATTATAATACTTGTTGCTTCATACTTTTTTCTTGATCCACGTATATTAATACAATTAAGCTCCTTGTGCCAGGCGTCCAGTATGATTGCTTTTTAAGGTATTCACCAGCGGCCTTATAGAGTCAAACATGCCTTGTGTATCCAGCGCATCTAGTGATTTGCTATTTGCTGACGAAAACATTCTTCAGAGCAGCTATTCACTGAGAGAAAGGTATTATCTATGTGGCACAGAACAACAGCTACGTTCTGCCATTCACCTTAACATTGCTCTATGAGGCCAAAGAAGCACCCAACGTAAGTCTACAGCTAACTTGCACCTACAAATAACCACCATAACCTCCTCCAACTTCAAACACAACCTGACCACCATAGTTGCTTCCAAACTTGAAACAGATCACCAACATCTCACACACCAAGAATACATCCAAACTCAACAAATATCGCAAACATCTTCACACAACAAGAAGCCCAACACTACCAAATCTCGTTCTCATCTACAACTCCAACTACCCATTTGGTCTGAATCTCACAAAATGCCTGCAATCAAAAGACAAACTACCAACCCACAAAGTCCACCAGAGAATCGTGACCTCGCCTGAGGCATCTATATTATCCTCGCTAGCATAGTCGGAGCATATGCTGTGCTTTTACTTTGCTTCTTATACCGCAAGATCAGAAGAAGCATGCAAGCGAGAAAAGAGCGACAAGAAGAAGGAGGAAGAGCTAGACAAGGTGCTGTCAATGAACTTCGGGCCTGGTATGGAAATAGACATATGGACATTGAAATGAGCGACTACAGTGCGAGTAGAGCAGACACAAGTGTCTACATAACGCCTCCACCGTCAGCAGTTATGAGATAGGGAGAAATTTCTTGATCAGTTGAAGGCATATGGATTGATGGGAACTTATCTGTATGGCTGGATATGCACTGGGAGGGGCTAGCGGACACGTGATTGGAGAATGGAGGACTATTTCATATGAAGATAATGTATATCATCAATAGCTGGTAGGCTATGGCAATGAATTGAATTTTCCCATCTCTTTAGATGAACCTTGAAATTATTTGTTTTGTGAAAGCCTACATGTTGTATCACCATATATGGTATACTGTACTAATCGTTGGTTCAAATGACATGTTGGTTGAGTTATTACGAGGAATGATTTGCGAGACGTTTCGGGCAACGAGAAAAGTTGGGTAGTAAAGTGCTATTTGGGTAGCCTTTTACCAGATGATATTATCAACAAAATAGGCAACACACTCGCTCCTCTAGCCGTATCTCTTCGCCAACTCTCTCAACTCACCTGTAATTGTTAGTAGTTTTTCATAATGTATGACAAGATAGAAATCGCAACAACCCTTACTGCTCCCCTACTGTCCCGTTCTTGGCGAATAAAATGGTTATGTGGCGATTGAATCTCCTGGGAGGATATCAGTTAAATGCAGGATTTGATTACAGGAAGTCTGGTTGGCTCACAGTTTTTAGAGACCACAACGACCTTCGTAGTCCTCCTCTGGCACATGTATTGGAACAACTGAATGATACGCATTCAGGTACTCAGCTCTGAATTTGTTGTAAGCTGGTAGCAATTGCTCGAACTCTTCCGCGTAGAATGAAAATCGATCGGTCTTCTAGTCCAGCGCATCTTTTTACTCCTTGGTTTTCGTTCTTGAACCAACATTTATTGTGTGCAGAAGAACAGCAAGTATCAAAAATGATAAGTCCACCTGTCTCTACATCAATTCCAGAATTTGCATACCAGACATCGCCATGGTGCCTTGGCATTTTGCTTTACCAAATTCTGATTTCGGGGCACTGCTAGAATTCATAATTTGCGTGAGTAATACGAAATCTTTCAACTTGCTTTCTACTGTATTGCTTAGGTGAGGAGAAGACGCGGGAGATATAGACACGCACTTACAGCGTAACTAAGGTAGAACCTCGCTTACGGCAAACAGCAAGACATAAAGTACTAGCAGTATCGTGAGATGTGGACGATAGCTCTCTAAACATATCAAACATATACAGCCCGTAAATCATGCACCTATAAAATCTCTGCTAACAATTTAAAATGTTATACAGTCGAATTCGATATAAGCTTTAATCCGTGAATTTGCCGACTTTTGTAGAATCCATGCGTGTTAGGTAGTAACCATACTAAAAAATAACAGCTTTTAAAATATCTATTAAATATATAACGTGGTTTATCAGGACCCTGCGCACTTTCGCCGACTCTCCGACCCTATTATTTTAACACGCGTTTTTTATCCTTTACTATAGAGGTGCAAACTCAAGAAGTACGTATTATACTAGCAATTGAAGCTATTCGAACCTCTAAACCAAAACTAAGTTGTCGCAAAGCTACAAAAATCTATAAAGTTTCTAAATCTACACTTCGCCTTAGAATAAATGGCTATACTTTACTCTCCGATCGTCGGCCAACAAATTATAATTTGACCGAATTAGAAGAGGTTATTATTCGATATATACTTGATTTGGATATAAGAGGATTTACGCCCCGGCTAGCTAGTATTGAAGATATAGCGAATTTTATCTTAGAATTAAGAGGAGGAAAACGCGTCGGGAAGCTCTGGGCACATCGATTCATACAACGACAACCAGCCTTAAAGACGCGTTTTAATCGCGTCTATGACTTTCAAAGGGCCTTATGCGAAGATCCTAAGCTAATTAGTGCGTGGTTTCGATTAGTAGAGAATATAAGGGCAAAATACGGCGTTTTGGATTACGATTTCTACAACTTCGACGAGACAGGCTTTATGATAGGTGTTATTTGCCCTGCAATAGTAGTTACACGTGCCGATCGGCGCGGCAGAGGCAAGGCAGTTCAGCCAAGTAATCGGGAATGGGCTACGGCAATCGCTTGTATTAATAGCGAAGGTTGGAATGTACCTCCATTTTTGGTGGTTCAAGGGAAGAATCATCTCGCGAATTAGTATACTAAGGGCGGCCTTCCGAACGACTAGGTAATTAAACCTACTAGTAACAGATAGACCAATAACGAGACAGGTCTAGAATAGCTAAAACACTTTAATAAGCACACTACTGCTCAAGCAAAAGGTCTATATCGAATACTAGTCCTTGATAGGCATGAGAGTCACGAGTCTACTGAATTTCAAGAGTATTATAAGGCCAATAATATTATTACTCTTGGATTACCTCCTCACTCCTCTTATTTAACCTAGCCACTTGATGTTAGATGCTTTAGTGAATTAAAGCGGGCATATAGTCGTTAGATTAAGACTTTTATTAAGGCTTATATTAACTATATTACAAAGGTTAAGTTCTTTCTCGCCTTTAAAGTAGTATATATAGTATCGATAATAGCCAAAAATGCTGGAGCTGGATTCCGTGGAGCTAGATTAGTACCTTTTAATCCCTAGGCTATAATTTTAAAGCTTAATATAAAGCTACGAACGCTAACCCCTACTCGGCCTCCCTCTATAGACGCTAACCCTTGGGTCTCTTAGACTCCTTACAATGCCGCCGAAGCTCTTTTATAAACAACTCTTATTAAGAACCGAATTACTAGTTACTAAGGAAGCTCGCTAACACCTATTTTCAAAACAGTGGTTACGTTAGCGAAAGGTACAGAGCAATTAGCTTATGAAGTGACCCTTCTAATAGCTGAGGTACGTACACTTCGAGTAGCAAATGAAGCCCTTAGCAAGCGTTGTAGAGCTAAAAAGACTTACATCTGTCAAAGTGGTGCACTTACTATAGAGGATGTATTGGACATTCTAGCGTAGAAAGACGTGGATGAGCAGGTTCGACGCGATATACGTGTTAAAAGTAGTATTCGGAGGGAGGGGAAATTAACTTATAGGCGCTGTAGCACTTGTAGAAATTTAATTTAATTTAAATTTATTTAACGTCCGGCGAATGCAACTAGCCCCTATGAAGCTACGTTCTAAAACATCCCTAAGTAGGGCAAAGGACGCTAGGGGGGTACCCTAGAGGTCAAGGGGGTAGA